>BQNB010059786.1:0-34909 GCA_026074375.1 Tanacetum coccineum | reverse complement strand
TATTTTTAAACTTTTTTTCCAAGTTTTCGAACTTGTTTTCAAAAATTCGAACCTTTTTTCGAACTTTCAAAAATATCGATTTTTTTTAAAAAAAATTCAGAAAAAGAAAATTTCGAATTTTTTTTTCGAAAAAAACATTTTTTGAAAAAAAAATCGATTTTTTTAAATTGAATTTTTTTTAATATTTAAAAAATATCTATCAAATTATATAACTACGTATAATTAAATAAAGTTATTTTTTTTAAACTTTACCTTAAAGTTAACATGTTTACAAAATCTACCCTATAGTTTAGTTTTCTAGGTTTTCTATAGAGATGAGGTTTTCTCTAGAACTCATCCTTATATATATATATATATATAGTTGGTTACCCGCGCATAGCGACGACAATAAAAAATTTACTAACTCAACTATTTACGCAATTTCCTATCCGCTTAGTAATATCGTTTCACAACACTTTGAATGTATGTGTTCGTTGTATGTGTTCGTTTGGGTTTCCCGTAGCTTTCTCGGAACACCATATTAACATTATCATTCTCGCATATAAAAAGACAACACTCTCTCCGAAAGTATATAGTTTTAATGTATCAAGTTTATATGTAATTAAGGTTAAAGTTGTAAAAAATATAAATCAACATAAAATAAACCCATTAAAAATGTAAAAAACAAAATTATAAAAATATATCAAAATAGATGTTAAATTAAAGAGCATAAAATTTTAAAAAATATGGTGAAATTAGATCATAATAAAATTAAATTGATAAAAAGATATCTCAATTTGAAAATAAATGTGTTTTTTTAATCAAAATGTGACACATGTCACTTTATGATGTGGTTCCCTAAAATGAGATGGATGGTCAAGATTGCACCTCCTTATCTTAATTTTTAATGGGTCCCACATTATAAATATTTTATATAGTAGTATAGATAACTTACATAGAAATCTTATCCATTTGTGAAGATGATGAATTTAAATTCACGAGTCACTTGTTCACAAATTTAAATTCATGATTATATATTAGAATGAACACTCAAAACATAAACTTAGTTAGTATAATAGATAAATCCTACCAAAATAAAATACCTAATATAATTTGCTTGGATGGGATCAAATATTTTTTATAGTTTGGTTAATTTGGATCTGAAGTTGTTTGGGATCTAAAGTTGTTTGGGATCAGAAGTTTTATTCTCTCCAGGTTTTTTTTCGCCAATGAATATGCTTGATTTTTTTTTTTGCTTGATTACACGCCGCCTATTGTGGTGGCTTCTTTGTGAAGGTTTGGTTTTATTGATGGGTTGTATTTTCTCCAGGTATTTTTAAAGGGTTTTTTTGAAGGTGAGAATGAAAATTGTCAAAGGTGCATTATTTTTAAAAAAATGGGAATCAGTATGGTTCGTGATTAGAAATGAAATATACAAGGTGTCACTGGCAACATTTACCACTACCCCAGCGACAAATTCCGTCGAATTCTCGAGCGACGTAGTCGCTGGGGATACTCATCCCGGGCGACAAGTCGCCGGAGATAACTCGAACGGAAAAAGCTCGAATGGGATATGTTCCCAGGGCGACTCATCCGGGCCCACATAGTTTTAGTCAAACAATTAAGTGTCACGGTGAAGGGTTTTCCCGGATGACATGTCACCCGGGATTGTGCTTATTACAACAATACTAATTAACACTGAGCTTGATTAATTAGTTAATTACGTACAATCCCGGGCGACATGTCGCCCAGGAAACTACCATTACTGTTTTTGGTTTTACTTATCCCGGGCGACATGTCGCCGGGAAACTATCCATACTGTTTTTGGTTTTACTTATTGGTGCAGTAGTAAACAAATTTTTATATATATAGTATTAATCCCGTGAAAATTCTTCCCAAAATACTTCTCAAACAAGAGAAATATAAGGTAAAAATCTCAATTTCACAAAAGAAAACACTATATGTATATTTTTTATCCGGAAGTATTGTACTCCCTCGGTCGTGTCTCAACGAAGTTCGTGAATTAAAAAATTTGTTTGATAATTCGGATCTAGTTAAGAATGAGAAAGGATTTTGAACTTTTATTATACTACAAATATAATAAGCATTAACTAAAACAACTAACTAATAACAAATTTAAATGCTCGAAAAGCTAAAAACTGAGCTAAAACTGAAATTTAAAAAATCTAAAAGGCACTACTTTTAACAAACTTTATACCTTAAACAATCACAATTTAAAAAGAAAATTTTAGGAAAAAGAATTAGAATTTTTTAACTATTTTGAATTTTTTTATAAATTTTCTAAAGAAAAATGATTAATTAACTAAAA
This sequence comes from Tanacetum coccineum, assembly GCA_026074375.1. NCBI lineage: Eukaryota > Viridiplantae > Streptophyta > Magnoliopsida > Asterales > Asteraceae > Tanacetum > Tanacetum coccineum. The sequence continues at coordinate 32,601 of BQNB010059786.1, read as the reverse complement.
AATAAACTTTTTTCTAAAAATTACTACTAAAATTTTACTTTTATTTTTTAAAAATACTAGATTTAAAAAGAAAATTTTCACAAAAAGAATTAAAAATTTTCAACTATTTTTCTATTTTTTATGAATTATCTAAGAAAAAGATATTATCTAAAACCTATTTTAATTCCTAGAAAATACAAATTTTACTGGAAAAATAAAGAAAAATAGTTTTTAACTACTTAAGATGTGCAGAAAATCAATGACACAAAAATGCCCAAATTTTATAACCTAATTGAACCCTAATTTTGTCAATTAAAATCTCAAAACCTAATTTTATTAAACTAAAATGAAAAATACTAAATCTATTTTATTTATTCTAAAAAGACAGGGTATAAAGTGTAAAAGAGGAAATAAAAGGGTAGGCGGGGTAACTATCTAAAATTTACACTCTAGTGCAAACGGGTAACCCTAAACTATGGGAAAAGTACAAAATAGACCTCGCGATTCAGCTTATTTTTGGCTTACTTAAAAAGTGAATTTCAGCAAAAACTCAAAACTACAAAGTTGTTAAAGAGCTTAATCTCTACAACTTTAACAAAGGCACTTGCTACTTTTATCAACTGAATAAGCTAGAAAATTGAGCTTTTAAAAACTGTTACAGAAACAAGGCTTTAACTAACTTTTTAACACTTTAGCTTATATCTAGCTTATTACTAAATGAAATTAAGATCTAAAAGAAGCTAATAGCACCCTAAGATGTGTACTAGGTATATCTAACAAAAAATAAGCTGAAAGCTAACAAACTTAATGAGAAATTTGAACTTGAAAAGTGTAAAGTTCAGCTTATTGCTGAATTTTAGCAAATCCTAATAGCTTCTAGCTTAACTCAATCCTAAGAAGCTGACTTTACAAATAAGCTACCTACGGATATTAAACTAACAAGCTAAAAAGGTTTCTAAAATTACAACTATAAATATAGAAATCAAGAAGAAAATACAGCTATGAATCTAGTCTGCTAGCAATTCCACGTTTTGTAAGGAAAATTAAGCTAAACTTAAAAGCTTAAAATGAAACTTAATGTTGATAAAAGTAATAAGCCTAATGGAAAACTATTGAGAATCTAAAAACTAAATCCAAACTCAGCTCTTAACTATGAAAATCTAAAAGTAGCTAAAATATTATTAAGCACAGCAACATTAACTGTTGCTGCTGATGCTAATGCTGATGCACTTGGCTAAATGCTCAAATGCAGGCTAAACTTCTTCTTCAAAACTCATACACAAGTTAACTAAATGTATCTCAACCTATATTGACTAAATGTGATCTCTAAAATGCTTATGAAACTCTAAAATCTAAAATTACTCTAACTGAAAATTGCCCTGGTGCTAGGAAGAAGTGTTTAAGCCCTAAACTTTGTAATTCTACTAACTAATTCTTAAAACCTTTTTAGAACTTGTTCACTTTAATAAACTCAAATGTATCAAAGGAATTGACAGGATGCTGTTGACTTTAAAAGGTCAAAAACACTTTAAACCAAACACTCCTTTACTACTGCTGTTAAAACTTAAGTACACTCAAATCCTATTTTAACTCTAAACTTATTAAAACTTTTTATCTACTCTTCCTTAAACTAACCTATTAAAGCTATTTTAACACTTAAACTAACAGCTTATTAGGAAATTTAAGCTACTTACTCAGCTAGCTTCTTAATACTAAATATGGCAGAATTAAAGGAAACTACTATTTAATGTATTCTAACTATAAAAACTTTAAAACAATTGCATATCTAAACAAACTAAACAAAATTGATCATGATTTAGCACACACAAAGTTAAGAATAAGCAAATTGATTAAGCTCAAATTCTACTTATGAAATTAAGAAAATAAAACCTGAAATTGTAGTCTCAGCACTTAGCCACTCTTGTTGAGTGAGTGGCTTAAAATCATGAACCTAATGGCTCCTAGCCTCTAAAACCTGAGCTATAAGCTCAATAAGCTATATTAGCTTATTTACTTTTTTACTTACCAAAAGCTTACCAAAATTTAATTCAAAATGACCTCAAGTGATCATGTTTTGATATAAAATGAACAAAACAAGTAATTGAATGACTTAAAACAAGCTTTTGACTGAATTTGAGCTTTTTAACAAGTATAAGCTCAAAAGAGCTTATGAGAGCTTATTGAGTAAAAACAGCTTAATTTTGAAAGGAAAAACAATTGAAACTTAAGAACTGAATTTTATTACTTAAAATGGCAAAGTACAAGCTGAAAGATACAAAGTACAAGTGATTAAAGCTGAATTTGAAAAACTTAAAAGAAAATGCTTAAAAATAAGGAAAATTACAAACTAAAAATCAAACTCACTAACTAACTCCTAAAAATGAACCTTAATTGTCCTATTTATAGAGAATTGAAGAAGAGAAGTGAAAATTTCTCAAATCTTCCCTTGAATGTGAGCCGTAGATCTTTCTTCTTCAATTTGTGGCCGTTGGATTGCTTTTGATGAGGTGTTAGGACCAATTAATGTTTGACACGTAAGCGCAATGAATGTGAGGTCGTTTAAAATACGAGGTAAAAAAGAGAAAGGGAGCGGGAAATGTGATTTTGGTGAAGTTGGGTTTGTGGATGGTGGCGGAAAATCTGTTGGAGATGAGGTTGGGAGAATTATACCACCGCGTGTGTATTTGAAGTCTTTGAGAAATTAGCAACTTCATGTCCCCTGCGATTTGATCTCCTCCAGTGTAGTGTATAAAACAAGTTTTCGAATTTGTTCATTAATGGCCCTTGTGGGTTGAATAACTTTCTATTCCCTTTTAAAAACAACTTTTAACTTTTGCAATTTTGGTCCTTTGAACTTAGAAACTTGTCATTATTGGTCCTTGGCATTAATTGAGCTTTGACTTGTATCGGGCTAATCTGGCTTTTGATTTTGGCCTTCATTCATCACTCTTGTCTTGTCTTTTCCGTTTCTTTGTCGGTTTTGACTGATTTTGCTCACTTTTGTCTTTATTATCCTTTCCTGCACAATAGACACAAAAGCACACAAATTTCTATTCTTTTGGCATTATTTGGCTTTTATTTGGCTAAATCCCGGGTATTTAATATATACAATTAAGCACTTATCAAAATTCCCCAAACTAAAGGATTGTCGTGTCCTCACGCAATGTTATTAAGTGTACACTTTGTAAACTAACAAGTTTCCAAAATGCCCTTGTTTTTCACTTTTATGAATAACCTTTTTTAAAACAACTAAGCTTTTTCCTCACATTTAATCTCATGATAACACATTAATGGCAATCCATTGCATTTTGTAACTTTTAGGCTCATCGAAATGGCATACTCCCGTTTAATAGAGCACAAAAGGAGGAAAATTTTGTCTTTCTCTGACTTTTCACTCACTAAACAAAGCTTATTAAACAAGATCATTGTCAATATATTAGTCCAGAATGGTTTAAAGCTCTTATACTTAACAACTTGTGACTTTTTTCACTCCCAAGAATAAATAATGATTAAGATGTGTGGACACTCTTTTAACTCTACCATAGATCAATTTATCATCATAGTTATGAAATCCCTCTAATCCACTTACAAATAAAACATGTGACTTAAATGTTAATAACATGATAAACCCTCATCTCAAACTAAAAAAGAGATTAGGAAACAAAACTTAATAAATTTTGATTTGAGAAAATGAATTTTTAACCATTCTTTTATTTCCATAAACTATAAATTAATTTTTTTCAATAAGGAATGTTTGTTTCATTTCGAACCCCTACTTAGGGCCTTTCTCCCAAATTAGGATATATCGCATCAACCACCGGTATTCTTAGTTTCGAAGACCCCCGACTCCGCTGCTAACGTTTGTGGGTTATATACGCGACATCAATACCTTTTTCCTACAAAAGCCCTAGAAATCTAAAGTCCCTTAGTTGCAATTATCACCTAGGCCGCGCTCTAGTCCCAGTGATGACTGCCTACGAACCATTGATTCCTCGCACATTAGTTTTAATTCCTTAGTTTGCGACCCCATCCGAGTCTCACTCTCAACATGATTAACGCCAACGATTAAAACTATATATAGCTTTTATTATTTCTATTTTTTTGCGAAGCTTCATTGGTGCACAAAAATAATGCTTTTTGCATTAGAAATGCTCATAGGCAATCTTTATATAATTATAATTTTGGTGAATGGAAAATTTTACTTTAAAAATCACTTATAAATTTGAAACCAAAAATCTTACTTACATAATAAATGAATCATTTCCAAAATGTAAGACTTTCTAAAGACATTGGTTGATCTTAGGTAAATTAAAAGAGCACGTAAGGATTAAGTGAGGTTAAGAGCTTGTGGAGTAAAATGACACAAATCATTCATATAAAGCTTAGGTTTTCCAATCAAACCTTGCTTAAAGCAAATACACTTATATATAACAATCTTCTCTTGTTCTTCACATTTTAAATCCAATGCAATAGGATTGTTGAAAGCTTGCCCCACAAAAGGTAGTTCAAAACCAGCTAGGTCATTTGTCCACCCGGTCAAGGTCAAAATTAACTCCTATTTCTCATCAACGGATTACCAAAAAAGTGGTGTTTTTTTTCCCCAAACTAAGCTTCTATTGAGCTTCTCTTGTAAGCAAAAATTAAAAAATTTCCACTTTTTCACAAAAAGGTAAATCAAAAAGGTTCAAACAAGGTTGCGTGAAATGCAAGTCAATATCGAAGATATCCTTCCCCAAACTAAAATGAAACATTGTCCTCAATGTTTGAAAAATAAGTGTTCAAAAGGAATCTTTAAAACAAAAATTCTAAAGGACTATGCCAAAATGAATAGATGTTAAATCGATAAAGACAAGGAATTAAGAGATTTCCCACTTTATGAAGAGAAAATTGAGATCAATCAATGGAAAATGTGGGCAATGCTTGTCCTTCCACAATTTTGAACCAAGAATCTTCCCAAAATCCAGACAAACATGAGACAAATAAAACAAACATCCAACAAAACAAAAAGAAACACGCCTCCTCTCATCATTTTCATTGTTTAGCTCAAAACAACTTTAAAACGCTTAGTAACGTCACCCGTAGTACAAGCTATACTCGTCCCCGAATTGAAATTGTCCTTGGGGAAAACAAAGATAAAATCAAAAGAAATAAAAAGGATAATCATTGGTGATGCCTCCCACGAAGCGCTTGTTTATTAACTATTCCCCTAAGCTTGACTTAATTTCGCCCAAACTAGGTGTAATCATGGTGTATAATAGTAGGAAGAAGAAATTCAATAGGTGGAAATCTCCCCAAACTAGGATGAATATGATAAGGGTGGGTCGGTGGTATAAAAAGTATCAGATTTAAAGTAACTCTTTCCCTTCAATCTCATCATCAAAATACCCCTTACTGTTTAAAAAACATTATCTTCCACTCCCCCGTGGAGTAAGATGCGGGTAAAACCTCGAGAATAAGGTGATAATGGTAAAAAATTTCGTATTGTGAAAAACGTTAAAATCACTCGTTATCCCTGCATTATTAAGCAAACCAACAAATTTATTTTTTTTTGGTTTTTTTTTTTTTTTTTTCCTTTTTTTTTATTTTCCCTTTCTTTTTTTTTATTTTTTTTTTTTTTTTTTTTTTATTTTTTTTTTTTTTTTTTTTTTTTTTTATTTTTTTTTTTGTTTGTTTTTTTTTTTTTTTTTTTTTTTTTTTGTTTTTTTTTTTTTTCCCCCATTTTCACCTCCTCACCGGTCAAAAGTTTCCTCATCATATATAGAAGCACATCAAAATCGATTCTTCACGGCCGCTACGGCTCACAAATCAAAACAACTCTTAACAACCGGTGATGTTCCGTATTATCAAAACTATCAAAGGTTATATGACTCATTTTTCGGGAAAGGGAAGAGAGAATCAATTGGATAACAATTCTTTAAGAAAACGAAAATCCCCTCCGAGTCATAAACGTCGTCTCAATGCCGGTGGCATCGAGGTCCATCGAAAGTAAGACATAAATTTGATCTACACCATAAGAGAGTCACTATCCTCACGGGAATAGGAGAATAAGATAAGAGACTCCTAATAAATTGTATCAACCATTTTTAAGTTTTTTGTTTTTTTTCAGATTATGTTCTTACCGAAGTCGATGTGAAAAGAAAATTCATCAAAAAACAGAATCGGTCTTTGTAGATATCAATCGGAGAATCTGATTTAGAGTAGAGATTAAAAAAGATCATATTCGGCGATAAAGCACGGTTCATCATTCCCGGAGGAATTAGAACCATCGTCAAATCCTTTTTAGAAAGAAGTTACTTTCATTTGTAATGATTTCATCGTCAATATCATAAAAGAGGATTTGGAGAAAGAACTAATTCCATCCTTTTTTAATTTCCCTCTTCGGATAAGACTCATCATCACTAGAGAAGATTGTCCGTTAGAGATCGAAAAGAGTATTAGAAAAAAACCGTAAAAATCGTGAGAAGAATTCATCACAAACAGGCATAACATACTCGCTCCATTGTCGGTAAAGACCCTCGTACTCGTCCTTGGGATTGGGACAAGGTACTCAACACTAGGAATAGTGTCAAGATGCTCGTCCCCCATACTTAGAAAGTTATCGGGCTCCTCTATCGGTAAATCTGGTGTAATTGCTTTAGATCGAGCAATAATATCTCCTAAAGGAATAGAATCGTCATCGTCATCAAAAGTAATCGAGAGCATGCGACGACGGGCAGCAGCATTCCTTTCTTCATTGTAAGCTTGCTCCTTTTTCCGAATTTCGCTGCCCCATTCATTAAAATCTATCTTAAGTTTATCAATTCTATTCTCACAATCATCTCATCATAATCTTCATTAAAATCACCTCACCTCGAAATCTCTTACACCCAATTTCATTTGTAATATATCTAATCTCATCATAGACCAACTGTTTCCATAAGCATCATTTCCTCGCTACCATATCCTCCCTTTCTTACTTTTGATCATGTTTTAATTTCCTTCAAGCTTTCTAGCATTTTAATGCGAGCTTCTGATGATCGATGGAGTATTTTTGGGGGTTTGTGGTTTTGGTCAAACCCTGAACAAAGTAGAATTATGACTCGGATTAGGTTCATTAGAATATTGGTCCAAACTTGACATTGAAAATCAAAGGTGGACCCCCGCAATAAAGCACAAGACAATATATTGTTGAGAAAAATTCGGTGAATTTTGTGGATTATTATCACTAAAGTTTTGATTGTAACACGGTTCCAGCTCAGAAATGATCGGATCTTTTGGTGGACAATTGTAACCGAAATGAGCACCTTTTCCACAAGATTCACAAATGCATGTTACAAAAAATTTCCATTTAATGAATCAAACCACCGCGACTCCAACAACAATTATGGTTCGATTGTGGAGAATTTTTGTGAAAAAAATTACACCGGGGTCTGATCAACAACGCTTGGCTCTCGAGGAGCATTAAACAACGTTGGGTAAATTGACATTGTGATGACCTCGGAAGTATCTGAAAGTTTTTGGAAGACTCCATTCTCAAACAACAATATGTAAACAAATCTTTTTCGAATTTCATAACGTATAAGGAGACATCCATCGACAATAAAACGTTACCATCGACCGGGGTTTCCACACACCAGCACAATGCAGAGAAAGTCGGGCACAGGGAACAATGATTCTGGTCATCCAAGATTTCCTATCGAACAACATTCTTTAGTGATAGCCAACTTCCACAAGTTTAACTTCTTTGATTGCATAAAGGGATTAAATCAGAAACTTATCAACAATAGGGATTGCCTCTTGTTGTTGTCGAGAACGTCGACGATTACGTCTTCTCGGAATTGTGTATTCCAAGGAAGAACGAGTGCGCATGCACTAGTGAAAATAAGAAAAAGAAGAATTTGAGATTAAGAAGATTATTTTTGGGGAAATTTACAATTTTTAGTATTTATTAAGAATGAAAACAAAAATATTTTTGGTAACCGTTAATTACAAGCTTCACGATAAGTCTCCAAGATTACGCACAAGTGAGCGGAAAGGCTTAGCGAGCCGCAATGACTTCTTAGCAAGTAGCTATCACCTTTCCTTAAACTCACCTTTTAGTTTGTAAACTCGAAGGTCCGTCGTACTTCACAAGTAACTCACAATTAGTTTTGTTGTTTATTGGAATGGTTTAAGATGGATAGTTAGTATCCAAATTTGTTTATTTAATTTTTTTATATTTTGACTAATTCGATAGGAATCGAATTAATGAATGTTTTTAAATTTTTATATAGACAAAAATAGCAAAGTAACTTCCAAAGGAAGGGTCTTCAAAACTCTACTTCAACGAATATCCTCAAAAATCGTTCACGTCTTCCCCGGCAACGGCGCCAAAATTTGGTTGCTGGTATAAGCACTAGTCAAATTTATATATATATAGTATTAATCCCGTGACAATTCTTTCCAAATTACTCCTCAAACAAGAGAAATAATAGGATAAAATCTCACTAAAGAAAACACAATATGTATATTTAGTTTCATAATGAGGCCTCTTCGGGATGGCGTATTGACGCGTTGTTGGATTTTGATTTTAAAGTGTTCCTTAACTCCTCGTACGTCATGTCATGACCTCTTAAATTATGATAGCCCGAACGATAGTACGATGTAACAACTATAGGATTATATAATGTTATTAATCGAAGTACATGGTACTTATACGACCTTAATTTAAATTGGTTGCATTTGACGATTTGCGTGACGCATTATCTGTGATATTTGGATTATCAGACCTCAAGGTGAGTCATAGCCCACTCACTTTTTACAAATTTTACTGATTTACTTTTATTTGGGGTGGAAACATGCTTAGTTTACAAAATTTGACGCAAGTGGATATTTTGATTGATTGCATGTTTGCCTAAGTAGCGATAAAACCAAGTTAGCAACGTTATCATGAAACTGTCATATGCATAGATGTAGTTTGGGGAATTACATTATGTGAGGGGATGTTATTTATTACATCTATTTGGGAAACGACCTCCCCGTTCGGGTGACTAGCTATCACCGGGAACGAACGTTATAGCATGTCGAATCAGGGATGTTTCGGGTTAGATCCATCATTTCGGCGAATTAGCTATATTTTTGCGAACAAGACTGTCGAGTTCAGTTGTCATGAGTTAGTGTAAAATTTTAATCTGGTTTTGTGATTGTTGGCATATGTTGTAACATCACGGGAAAGTCTTGCGGTCCTGCATAATTTAAATACATAAACCTATGAATTCACCAACTTTATGTTGACCTCTTTAAGCATGTTTTTCTCAGGTTTTGGTATGAAGATAGTTTGGATGGGACGGAATGCGGATATCAAGAATGAAGGCTCGGTGAACATATGGTTATAAATTAATGAAACATTTTTGAAATGAAGTCGTAAGATGACTTGTATAGGTTGGACCTATCTTGTAACTCTGTTGTTTTCATTTTAAAAAATAACTAAATGAAAATGTCATATAACGTTTCTTTTAAGCGTTTATGGGACAGTAGTGCTTGTTTGCTGAAGTGGGCACCCCAAATGTATTATTCCGCTGCGTATCGTGTTTTGGGGGTGTTACAGATTGGTATCAGAGCTCGAGTTGTAGCGAACTAAGTTGTTTTTCAAACTTGGACTACAATTGATTTTGGAAATTTTGTCACGAGTCGTTCACCGATGTCCGATATCCGCGCGTGCGTTGGTCCCGATCCTTAGATGCTTTATGTGGTATACTCGATTGCATATTATGTGTGTAGCAAGTGGGTGACACTTGGTATAAGTGGTAATTATATATGTGTATATATACACAATGCATCCGTTCTATGGTATACGGATTTATACATACTTTACTTTCGAAATGATTACGGATTAGCTTAAGCGGATTGAACGGATAACTACAAGCAAAGCAGGGGTTCTTGGAGGGGGACCACCTGGCGGGGTACATATTCATTTATGCTGGGGTGCTCCATGGAGGTGACATGTGCGGATGGGCGCATAGTGCATCGGTTTCATGCACTTAGAGTAATGGTAATCATGGTTTTATACACACGTGTATGTGAATAATTGTGGACAATAACATATTTTGGACGATTGCGGTCCGGATTTTTATCATTAATATACAAGATGTTGTACATAGATTTTCTATGGGACAGGGAACACCGAACCAGTAAGGTATGGTGGGTAACACCATAGCCTCAAGACCATGCATGATATACATGCAATATGATAACTATGTGAAGTTATATGAACATAAAGGTTCGAATATTGTCCAACGTCGAGTAAATTTATTAATTAGGTTGAGATGCGTACCAATTCATGACTGAATAGTTTGCATTCTTTCGCATACTCTACAGTTATTTATATAAGGGTTATTTATATAAATAGGGGAACATTTCTTTAGGCAAGGTAGTACGACAAGCTCGTAGGTCCTAGGCGATGCATAAATATTAAGCTATCGAATATGATACATTACCATCATTCATTTATGACAGGAGCGCATAGTCATATTTACCATACCGGTCTTATATTATATACTTATATAAGTTAAGTTTTGCTCATTGCAAGCAGTCATGCTTTCATATCGATAGTTATACCAACTGCCTATATTAAATTTCCTGCCCATGGAGATCCCAGAGGCTTTTGTATGCAGGAGCTAGGAACTAATGAAGGTCCAGCTTCTAACCTGTTGATTGCTCACTATAGCCCTATCAAGGAACTACATCTCTGACTCTGATCCAGAGGAGGATGATGAGGAGGACCCTGAGGAGGATCATGCTGACTATCCTGCCGACGGAGGAGACAATGATGATAATGAGTCATCTAATGATGACAACGATGATGATGATGTGAGAGGATGGCAGGTACGAGGAGGAGGAGGAGCACCTAGCTCCGGCGACCTTTGCTATACCTACAGGTGATCCTCTCCACACCATATCATCTTGTTTTCTGAGACCAAATCCCGTGCAGTACGGATGTCTATTTAACACCATACTCCACTATCACCATCTGCCGAGAACAAGAGGAAGCAGGATGGCACTTCTAATAACAATCAGAACCAACAACAGCCGAACAAGAGGCAAAATACTGGCAGGGCTTACACGCGGGCAAGGGTGAAGAAAACATTACGCAGATCTTAAGACGTTGTATTTAATACAACTATCACCAAATAAGTGTATGTCCCCGCTCCCAAATGCCACAAGTGCAACAGAGTTGGCCATCTGACCTGTGACTGTAGGAGTTCTACAAATGCCAATACTACTATCAACCAAAGAGGCACTAGGGCAAGTTAGAAGGCTACTTGCTATAAATGTGGAAATCAAGGGCACTACAGGAGTGATTGCCCGGAGCTAAAGAACCAAAACCATGAGAATGGAGGTACTGGAGCACGTAGAGTGGTGCATGCTTTAGGAGGAGGAGAAACCAATCAAGACCATAACGACATGGAGGAAGATATCAATGCCTAGACTCTATTCCTTTAAGAATTCTCGTTGTATTTTCTTTTAAAGATTCCGCTGTGATTTTACAAACGACTTCAAGTTATCTATCAAAGCAACGTGTTGTGAAAATTTCATCAACTTTACTTTAACCTTCTATTTTGTAAGTCAAATTATAACATTATTTTGACGAAAATGAGCATTGCATCGTTGGCCCTCAAATATACATAGTCTGATCACCTATGTATATTTGGTGTATAGACTGATCATCTATGCATTCAGGAAGGACCATGCCATGCTGGGAGTAGTCACCTTAAAACTTCTTGTCAAGAAACAATTTTTTCTATTTAGTTTTGTGGGCGTTTCCATAAAACGTATGTATCTCGAGGAACCAACTAACAATCATAATAGCTAAGCAAACCGTTACACCATCTTACTATAAGGTCGACGTCATCTTATACCAAATCCTAAGCCAAGAAGCCGAGACACATCACTAGTCGCCCTAGGAAAATCCGCTATCAAATTTGCTCGCCAAAAGAGTTACGCCGATGTGAGGCGTAAGCCTGTAAAATTTCAAGTTGACAACCTAGTTATGCTTAAGGTATCACCTTAGAAAGGGGAAGTACGCTTTGGCAAACGGGGGAAGTTAAACTCTAGATAGGTTGGATCTTTCAAGATGTTGGAACAAGTTGAATCAATTGCTTACAAGCTTGGGCTTCCGCAAGAGCTGAGCAGGGTTCAAAATACGTTCCATGTATCCAACTTGAGAAAGTACTATGCCGACAAACCTTTAGCCGTTCTGTTAGATGAACTTCACTTTGATGACAAGCTTCGGTTTGTCAAGAAACCTGCAGAAATCATGGATCGAGAAGTCAAACGGTTGAGGCAAAGCCGTGTCCCAATAGTTAAAGTACGATGGAACTCTAGGCGAGGCCCTGAGTTTACATGAGAATGCAAGGATCAATTTCGAAAGAAATATCCACCTCTCTTCACACAGACCGCACCGGTGTCAAGTTGCCCGCTATCTTAGCCTTGTGGGCAAGGCTCTTTAAGAGGAGACGTTAACACCGTGTTTTAGGTCATTGTTCGACGATCGCGTGGCCGATGTCGTAAATTATTCTTTTATGAGTTTCCGTGATGAGTGTCGACATTTACATTTTATTTGTTGATAATAAAATTTTTTGTATTTATTATGAAAAATTTGGAAAAGATTGGGTTACTTTTATTTTTGACGTTCCGCGAGTCGACGTTTGACTGCGCGTTCGTTAATCATTTCGAGCTTCGTAAAATTTACGACGTGTCTTGGTATGTGCTTAAATACACATACCTTTTACCTTTAAAAACGAGCTAAAATAATCAAAAACGGACTTAAAATGCCAAAGATACGCTTGTTTTGCTAAATGTATTGTGCTAGGAACGGTATAAACCAAGAAAAGGACGAAAACAAAGCCAAAACGACAAAATGGACTCGGAATGAAAAGATGAAAGACAAAGCCAAATCAAAGCCGGAAAATCAATCCAGGCACAAAGTCAACAGAAAAGTCAAGCTGGTCAAGTCAAAGTCAACCCAAGTCAACCCCGGGGCAAGTCAAAGAAATATTATGTTTAGGGTAAATTGCCAAACCCTAAACTTATATAAAAAGAGAAAGAAGAGGAAAGAAAGGACAAGGGCTTATATTGCAATTTGCTCAAAGTAAACAAGGTAGGGCAAAAACTGCAACCCCCCTTAACTTGTACACCAAAGGGACGAAAGTTGCAAAGACTTATATAACTCTTGGGGACTTGTTTTGCCAAGTCCCCAAAAGTTGTTTAACTACAGGGACCATGGGTGCATTAACACAATTAACCATGAGGGGCCATTTTTGCCAAAGAAAGAAACTTATACTCTGTAACAGCCCTCAAACAACTTTTCCCGCTCGAATTTCCCTCCCAAACACACTCACGGTGTGTTACACCGTTTCACACCATGAATCTTCACAATCACCATGGTTATTCATCTCTCCCTCCTTACACTACCTTGTCCCAGCCATAAAGTTGCAACTTGGCAATCCTCATCCCCCAAGACCCATTTCGAGGTTAGATTGAATTGTTTGACGATTGAAGGGCCAAGATTGGGCTTTAAACCTCTCACACAACAAGCACACCTGTGTTTGTGTGTCTACAAACAAGCACAACAAAGAGAAAGAAGAAAGAAGACCTAGTATAGGTTTTCGGCTATAAATAAGCCTTGTAAGCCATTGTGGCAAATATTCAGTTTTTCATACAAAGTTTAATTAAGTTTTTATTAAGTTTTAAGTGTTTTTATGTTAATGTCCTTTATGCAATTGAAATTTTCAGTTTTAATGAAAATTTAAGTGGTTTTTACTCAATAAGCTCTTAATAAGCTCATTAGAGCTTATTCTTTCTAATAAGCTCTAATTCAGCTTAAAATTTGTTATAAGTTCTTTTATATTGTTTTAATTTGAGTTCAATTCATAAAAGTTCCTTTGAGTGTGATTTTGGAAGCTTTTGGAGAAATAAGCTAACATAAGCTTATTGAGCTTATTGCTCAGGGAATAGAGGCTAGGGAGCCATTAGGACAGCTTTTTAGGCCACTCACTCAGAAAGAGTGGCCTTGGTTCTGAGACAACAAAAATCCAAGGTCTCAACTTTCCATTTTTCATTTAGCTTATCTTTTAGCTTAAGGAATTAGCTTATTTGCTTTTTATCTTTACAAATACTTTAGTTTAAGTTGTTATTTGGTTGTTGTGATTTTTTATTGCATGTTCTTGTGTAAAATTAGCTTATCTCTCAAAATTGTCACAATAGTGTAATAAGCTAGCTGAGAAACTAGCTTATTTTCCTTAATAAGCTAGTGTTTTTTGTTTTAAAATAGCTTAAATAGGTTAAATTAAGTAGAAGTAGATAAAAAGTTTTTTAAGTTTTGGCTTAAAAATGGATTTTAATCCTACTTTGGTTTGACAGTTTTGAGATAAAGGGGTGTTTGGCACAGGACCAAAACGGGTCAAAAAGGGTTTTGGCATGGGTTATGGTCACTTGGTCAATTTAAGCTCAAGTTTTAAGTCACTTTTAAGCTGTTATTAAAACATTTTTAGTTGGAAAATTGTTTTCTAAGGTTTTCTAAAACCTTTTTCAAAACTGTGAAGGTTTTTCAAAGAACATCACAAGTGCTTATTTGAATAAGCACTTGTGAGTGTGGTTTAAGTGTCAAAACAAAGGTGTGTATTGTGGTGTTAAAAAAGGGCTGCGGGGGGGGGGGGGGGGGGGGGGGAAACACCTTGGGTCTTTTGACCTGTTAAGTCAAAACACCCAAGTCTTTCTTATAACAGTTTAAAAAAAAAAAAGATTTTAAGCTTTTTCACCACACAAATTCAGCAAGTGTTTATGGTTTGTGAAAGCTAAAAATTGGTGCATAAGCTCCTCTTACACTACACTCAATCTGTTTGAGCTTATTTTCCTATTTAGAGCTTATTTGACAGCTTTTTGAAAGCTGTCAAATAAGCCCCTTGAGTTTAGACTTAAAGCTCCCCTGGTGCAAAGGGGAGACTTTAAGCTTCTTATTCTTGGCTTTTAAGTGACCTAAAGCCCAATTTCTTGGCTTATTTAGGGAACATATAAGCCCTTCGTATAAGCTCTCATAACATTCGCTTTAAAGAAAGCTTGTTTGTTGGCTTATTTCCTATGCCCAATACTAGCACCTTGACTGTTTAGGATGACTTAGGCCTTAGGGATGCTTTATTCTTCATTTTAGGGCTTATTTAGCCTCTGAAATTAGCTCATTTTTTAACTCTTAATAGCTTTTTAGGTTAACCTAGATAAATAGGTTGCTTATTGACTTTTATTCCTTAGCTTATTTGTCAATTTCTAAGCAATTTTAGCTTGTGGAGCTCATTTTTACGCTCCCTGTCATAATAAGCTGTTACAGCTTATTAGGCATAAGCCTTTAGACTTTTAAGCTTATCTAGAATTAGTTTAGCCTATCTCAGCTTATTTTGTCCTTAATCCTAGCTTATTTCGACCCTAAGTCCAAAAGACTTAGTCTTTTTTGCCTTTAAGCCTCAATAAGCCAAACTGTCAAGTTTGAGCTTATTTTTAGGCTTATTTACAGCTTTTCATAAAAAGCTCTAGAGCAAAGTTGTTAAGCTCCCACGAGCTTAACAAACTTTGCTTCTTTGAGTTTTCAAAAAAAAAAAAAGGGGAAGACACTTGGTCCGGGTGAGCAAGACTCGAACCCGGGACCAAGCGGTACATCCCCTTTTACACAACACACTCTACCACTGCGCCCTTGGGTCTTTTTCGTTAAAGACTCAAGGGCAATTGTATTTAAGGGCGTTTTGCCCTTATAAGCTAATAAGCTGTCCAAGCTTATTTTCGGGCTTATTTGATAAGCTGTGTGGTGTTTGGTATTTTTTCTCTTAGGAACACCTTCATAGTATCTAGTTATTTTGTGTAAATTTTTCAGAATTTTTTGTAAACGTTTAATATTTTTTATAATTTAATTTAGTTAAAAGTTTATTTAATTCATAATAAATACAAAAATTATCAAAAAAATATTTTGCTTTTTTGGGGAAAATTTTCCTTTTAGATTCGAGTTTGTAGGGAAAAATATAAATTTTTTCGTAGTGGTACATTTTTTATAACTGTCATCTTTTAAAGAACGGGTCCGGGTACGGGTTTTTGTTTTGACTCGTTTTTGGGTCAAACGAACTCCGTTTTCGGTCTAGTCTTTTTCATTCTTCGTTATTTGACCCGTAGAGTAGTTTAGAAGTGAAAAATTTTCCGTAGGGTTATTTTTAAAGAATTTAGGTTTTCCCCCTTTTGTACGGGATTCGGGGTTTCGTTTTGCTAGTTAATTTAGGAATTTACTAGTTTTTCTTAAACGTTTTAGTCCGTTATTATCTAATTTGACTTTTTCAACTTCCCAAACCAATTCCTTCCTTCAAACTCAAATCTTCGATCGTATCGATTTACCATTCCAGCCTCGTTGGGGATTTACGACCCGGGAAAGCTCTATACTACTTCTCGGTATCATTGATTGTTGGTTTTTTACAATTCCTTTATATATTGTATATTTCTTTTATATATTTATATTATTTACGTGAAATGCTTCGTCTTACGTTGTCCCAAAACCGCACCAATCGTGAAATCACTAGCATCACACATAAGTTCGAAAGGTAAGTTCTAATCGGGGACAACTAAGATCGGAGCTTCGGTAAGCTTCTTTTTAAGAGTCTCAAAAGCATCAATACAATCGTAGATAACAACAATACTCGGTGTGGGTTTTCTTCTCAAGAAGGTAAGTCATGGGTTCTAGCAATTTTAGTAGGAAAAGGTCCGTGGATTTAAATCGAACTTGGTTAAAAACCGGCATGACCTAAGAAACTCCTAACACCTTTTACGGTAGTCAGATGAGGCTATAACATCAACTTTTGCTTGATCGACCTCAATCCCGGACTTTGATATTTTATGACCTAACACAATTCCTGCTTTACACATAAAATGGTACTTCTCACAATTAGATGAAATCCGTGGTCTTCACACCTTTTTAGCATTGTTGTCT
The DNA here is from genome assembly GCA_026074375.1 of Tanacetum coccineum. Lineage (NCBI taxonomy): Eukaryota > Viridiplantae > Streptophyta > Magnoliopsida > Asterales > Asteraceae > Tanacetum > Tanacetum coccineum. Next base: position 15,647 of record BQNB010059786.1, on the reverse strand, counting down.
AAATTGGAGAGGCAAGTAGCAAAACTATCCCCAAAAACTGAGAAATCATCCATAAAAACTTCCATAGTCTTTTTGATCATATCATGAATATGGCCATCATAACCTTGGTAAGTTACCGGGAATGAGCTATTTACACAAGCCAAATGGCATGTGGAGGTAAGCGAAAGTTTCTTAAAGGGCATGTATAAAAATGTTAGTTCTTCTCTTGGTTTGGGGTTCTATTGGGATTTGGAAACATTACCCCGGGTAAATCCAGCTAGAAAACATGAACTCATTTCCGGCTAATCTTTCTAACATTTGGTCCATAAATGGTAATGGAAAATGATCTTTACGCGTAGCTTCATTTAATTTCCTATAATCAATGCAAACTCTCCACCCAGTAACTAATCGTGTTGGAATCAATTCATTATCTTCATTAGCAACAACGGTTATCACCACCCTTTCTAGTGTACACAATGTATGGGCCTAACCTAATGGGCTGTCGTGAGATCGGGGTGTAAATCTCATTCCCGGTCATCAAGAAGTTTTTTTGATTACTTCCTTCTTGATTACCTCATGAATTTTTGGGTTAACTCGTCTTTGACTTTGTACCGTGTGTTTATAATCTTCCTCCATCAAGATTTTGTAAGTGCAAAACTTGTGTAGAGTGGTCCCTAGGATGTCGGTGATTTTCAAGCCAATGGGCCCGTTATGTGAATTTAAGCACCTTTAAGAGGGCTTCTTTTTCATTATTTTTTAAACCTTTTGAAATAATCACGGGTAACTTATCAATTCATTCTAAGTAAGCATATTCCAAATGAGATGGTAAATCTTTTAACTCTAATTCCGGAGGCTCTTCAATTGAAGATTTTGCCTTAGTCACTTCCTTTAGGTCCATCGAAGGGAGTTGAAACGGGTCATTATTCAACAATTTTTCAATTAAACAAATATCTCCCTCCGGATCACAATCGGCATGATTAATTTTTGGTGAAATTGAGTCATTCTTAAGAAAAGCCTCTATTTCTTCCAAAATGAAGTCACTTTCCTCGAACGGAGTGAAGAGAAAAGAGTCGGAAATAATAAGCTCAAAAGTCGTGGTGGGATTGCCACCCAAAAAATTATTAGAAAAACCTAACACTTCTTGAGAATACTCCTCACAAGCAACATCAATGACGTCAATTCGGTATATCGACATATCATCATATGTAGAGGAGTATCTCGTAGTTTGATCGAGATTAAAAGTTACGGCTTCGTCATTAACCCGAAGGGTTATTTCTTCTCTATAAACATCGATTAAAGCACGACCGGTCCTCAAGAAGGATCTCCTTAAAATGAGAGGAACCCGAGGATCGGCTTCAAAATCAACAACAACAAAGTCGGCAGGAAAGTGAAATTTCCCAACTTTGACAAAGACGTCTTCGGCGAGTCCTTTAGGACGAGTAATGGATCGATCCGCAAGCTCTAGAGTCATCCGCGTGGGGGTAAGTTCGGGTAGGGAAAGCTTTTTCCAAATGGAAAGAGGCATAAGATTTATGCTCGCGCCAAGATCGGCCAAGGCGTAACATACATCCATTCCCGGGAAATCACATGGTATAAGAAACTTGCCGGGATCTCCAAGCTTTTCGGGAATGCTTTTTTAAGGTGCATCGCTAAGCATTTCTCATTAACGGTATCTTAGTAATTTCAAACCACTTTTCTTTTTCATAGCAAATTCTTATTGTAGGGTTAAATCTGGGCATCAAAAGTAAAGCGTCCGCGAAGCTAATGTCGAAGCGCAAATCTTGAAAGATTTGAAAGATCTTCTCCATTTGATTCGAAGCTTTTTCACGGAACTTTTGATCATTAAGTCTCGAAGGATATGGAATATTAGGAACCCTTCACCACCACTCAACACCTTGCTATGCTAGTCCTAGCCTCTAATACTCATCCTAGCTATTCCTTGGCCACCACTCCTAGCTAAACTTTGCCACCACTCCATAAAACTTGGGCTCCAATCCATTCGTGCCCTATATAAGCTGAGACCAAGCACACCCTCACAACTTACCATCTAAACTAAACCATACCTTAAAGTTCTTGATCTAGACAAGCCTAGGAAAGATAAGAAAGGTCTACAAGCTATTTTAAAGCCAAGGTTAAAGAAGAATTCTTGAAGTCATCTCCAAGTTTTTCGAACCATATTCACCTATTTTGACCCATTTTCAAGCTCTTGTAAGTTCTACTTATTCTATAAACTCCTAATATGTTTTAGATCCTTAGTAAGCTCTTATGTATTGGTATGTGCTTAAATACACATACATTTTACCTAATAAAACAAGCTAAAAAGACCAATAATAACCAAAAATACAAGAAAAATGCATTATATATGTGTATTTCGTGAATTGTGTCTTGCAGGTATGGATATATCACAAAATGGACAAAAAACAAAGGCAAATCGGACAAAACCGAGCACAGGAATGGAATGAGCACGAAAAAATGAAGCCAAAGCCGTAACCATCTTAAATGGACCAAACCCGTACCCACTTAATGGGCCGGGTCAGCCCATTTACACCTTAGTCTTACTTAAAATCACACAAGTCCAAAACTATAATACTATTGATCCAGTTCCTAGCCCAAGACAAAGTCAAAGCCCAAATCCAAATCCATTACACAGGTCAAAGTTTGATATATAAAAACGGTTCAAAGTTACTATTGACCTTTGTTTTCCCTCCTTCGTTTTACAACAGCAACAACTAACCAGGGTAAACATTCATTCACCCATCACACGCTCACTCCTGACCTTCTAAAAAGCTTATCCCTGACACCGTCTGACATTTACTTGACACGCTGGCGATCCCAGAGGCATTCATTGGTGGATGAGATGTCACATCAAATCAAGGGCTTAGATGGATTAGAGATTAAGGCGGTTTGGAATGGAAGGCTAAGATCAAAACCTTATAAGCTCCTCATACAAGAAGCACACCTTGGTTCTTCTATAAATAGGGCTTGAATTCTTCATTTGTAATCATTATGTAGTTTAGGAGTAGTGTAGGTTTATGCTTATTTAACTTCTTATTTTCCTTTAAATTGTATGTTAACTTCAAGCTTGTAACCTTTTTAATATCAATGAAATTTTAGTTTTAAGTCAATTTTTAATCTGTTTTACTCTTATGCAATTAAGCTTAAATTTGTCTTCAAGTCATTTAAATAAGTTTAATAAGCTCTTATAAACTTGTGCTTCTTAGATAAGCTTTCTTAAAAGCTTATCTAAGCTTTTCTATTTCATTTATCACTCCCAAAGTACCTCAGCTTATTTTGGAAGAAAAGCCAATTTGGGAAGGGCTTTTATGACCACACCAACTTATCTATGATAAGCTGGAGCTTGTTGACTAGCTCTTAAGAGCAATTAATGTCCTTGTTTTGAGCAAAGGACTTGGTATGTTCACTTTTCTTATTTCTAGCTTATTTTCTATTCCAGCTTATTAGATTGCTTATTTGTGCTTATTTCCTGTTTACTATTGCTTATAATGTCTAGTTAATGCTTAATTTGTCTAGTTTCTAGTTTAGATTAGTTTATTTTATGATTAATAAAAATATGTCCTAAAACTAGTCTAAATAGCTTTTTAATTTAGCTTATTAGTTAGTGCTTATTTCTCATAGGTCATAGGTTATTTGTCCTTTATTTTCATAGTACTCAAATTGTTTTGACAAATCATAGCTTTCTAAGATCTGTTTTAGCTTAAATAAAGCTTTTAGAGACTTAAAGAGGTGTTTAGGATAAGCATCTGAAATGCATGAAAATAGTATGCAACTGGTTTTAGTGATTCAAATGAATTTCATAAGCTCAAATTAGTCCCAAAAAGTAGTTTTCATAAGCTCTTAATCAGTGTTGTTAAGTTTTCTTGTTCCTTTTATCTAATACTTAAGTCTGCTTATCAAAAGGAGTTTCTAAAATGCTTATTGGATAAGCTTGCTTAAGTTGAAGATATTTGTGTCCAATTGAGTGGTTAATGAACCTGATTTAAGTTGCTAAACTATGAAGAGCCCCAGAGTATGTTTGGGTTAAAATCAGTTAAATAGTAGTATTTGCGTTTAGGCTTTAAAAGTTCTTATTATGCAGTTTATCTAAGGATTTATCTTAGCTTAGCTTTGGTTGAATTTTGTTTAAAATTAGCTTATTGTAGTCTTAAGTTCATTTGTTTGAGTTTTTAAGGTGTCTAAATCCTTTTAGAGTCTTAAAATTAAATCTGCAAGTAGCCTTTAAAAACCAAAAAGCTAAAAATAGTTAGTGAAGTCTGTTATTTGCATTCTATCTGTTTTAGCTTATTTCTTCTTACAGTATGCTTATTTTTAGCTTATCTGAGTGAAATGTGTCTAGGTCTTTAGCTATTTTCAGGTTTTAGTGCTTATTAACTTTCTATTTAGCTTAAAAAGTTATTAAAAGTCCTTAGAATCTGTTTCATAGTCTATTGTCTTTGAGCTTTTTAGTAACTTTCTAGCTTATTTAGTTTGCTTATTTTTATTCCTTAGGACTTATTTAGTCTAGCTTAAGGTCTGTTTTGAGCTTATTTGTTTCACCTTTAGCTTATTAAGTTTTAAAAAAAGAAACAGGTTTAGCTAGTAAAGTCTTAGTTTTGTTAAGCCAATCTGTCATATTCATAGTCCTTTTCTAGCTTTTTTTGTTTAGCTTTTGATCTGAATATCAGCTTATTTGAGTTTTTCAAGTATTCGTCTTTATCTCTTTTAAGTTGTTAGCTTATATTAAGAGCTTATGTATCCTAAATCTTAGCTTAAATTTGGTCTAAATGTCCTTTTTAGTTTTTTTAAAGCAATCTGTCTTAAAGGTTATTTAGTATTTTTTTAGCTTATTTACTTTTCTTATTAGCTTATTAGGGATTTGCTAATGCTTTTAAAAGCCAATCAGTTTTAGCTCTTTAAGTCTAAAAATTCCAAACTGTCACTTTCTATTGAGCTTATTCTAGCTTATTTTTAAGTTTCTAAAAAAGTTCTTTCATTAACGTTTCTTATTTTTATTAGTTCTTTAGCTTTTTCAAAAAGAAAAGTAAAAAAAATGTTTTATCAAAAAGGGTGGCCACAGGTTTCGAGCCTGAGACGTCCCCTTCACAGACCTAACACTTTAGCACACACACCCACTACCAACTGCCCTTTGTTCTTTTTCGTTTTATATCTTGCACCATTTAATACTTATACTTTAATCCCTAGTTTTGCTTATCAGCTTATTTAAGCTTATTTACCTGCTTATTTCAACTATTTTTCCAAGTATTTTATTTTTCTTAGATTTTAATTAGTTCAAAGTACTTTTCATAAAAAATTTAGATTTTTATAAATTAGTTTAATATTTTTTATATTATTTTTAGATTAAATATGTTTTTAATTCATAATAAATAAAATAAAAATCAAAAAAATATAATTATTTTTTCTAAAATTATTTTTAATCATTTAGGACATTTAGAAATTAAATTTGAATTTTTAGGGTTAAAATTTGATTATTTAGGTTTTAAGTCTCGGTTTTGAATTCCCGTTATCGTTTTAATGCTTAATGTTTTAATTGCCTATATTGCTTAGATTTTTATGCTTTTATTTGCTTTCCATTTACGTTATTAGAATTAGAATCCAAAACCAAATCTTTAATGACATTCAAGCTCGATTCCCGACATAACCGTGAATTTCCATTCACCTCCCACCGAGAAGAACGATACCCGTGTTGATTACTTATTATTCTTTCCTAAGAGTAATTTGTAAGATACTTAGCTTACGTAGACGTATATGTATTTTTATATTATATACATTTGAGGGTTATTTGTTTGATACGTATATAGACGAACATTAAAATGGCGTCGCTGCAGGGGAGAGGTGTACGATCTACACGTGGTGTTTGAAGTTAGTGCCTTGAAGATCCTTCATATATATATATATACTTAATATATATATATATATTTACATACATATATAATATAATATATATATATATATCATACATATAATAATATATATATATATACATACTATATAATACTTATATATATATATATATATATATATATATATATATATATATATATATATATTATATTTGAGGGTTATTTGTTTGATACGTGTTATAGACGGAAAATCAAAATGGCGCCGCTGCCGGGGAGAGGTGTAGCGATTTTTGCGGGATTGTTTGAATTCGAGCCTTGAAGATCCTTTCCCCGTGAAAGTTTTTCGTTTTATTTTATATAAAAATACAAAAATATTTTACACTTCTATTCTTATTTTCTTTTATTTTAATATTAAAAATAACCGTTTGTTAATTGTCGTTTCGGCTCATCTTTAGTTAACAAACTATAAGAGAGGTATAAGGAGGGTCGATCCTGCGAACTTCGACCCGAAAGGAGAAGGTTTTTAAAAGCTTCGCGCTTACCCGCTCCTCCGCTTCTTTGTGCGTTTTCTAGAGAGCTACCGTGCACTTTTGATTTATCGGTCCCAAAAATATTTTTCTTGTTTAAAATACATAAAAAATTCAAAAATATTCTTCTTAATCTCAAATTGTTTAATTCTAATGTCGTCATTCGAACAACGTAGTTGTTTCAGCTGCGGAAATCCTATTGATGATCAACCTTGTCGATATTGTACTTGCGAGCGGTGTGGATATTATAATAGAGGGGTACCTTGTTTAGGATGTAATTCGAAAGCTGAAAATTCATTCACTTATGAACCAACTCAGTATTCTTACAATGATTCTCTAAATTTTTCCGACTACCCTCCATAATCCCAGTACGATACGTTTTTTTGTGAGTTATGTGGGAACGATGCTCATTATGGTTACGATTGTCCATCTTAAGTTCCGTTTGTCTACGACCAGGACCCGTGTTTCAATCAAAACTTTGATAATAATTTTCCACAAACTTCACTAGGTTTTCCACAATAATTTCCTTGTTGTGAAAACTGTGGGGATCCTCATGAGAATTTTCAGTGTCAACCGATGAACCAAAATTTCTATCAACCTAATCTTTGTAATAATTCTATTTCTTCTAGTTTTGACCAATTCCAACCCTCGCAGTTTCCCGTCATTCATCAACCTCCTCAAGAAACAAACACGGAAATATTGCAAGCTAGAGAAAACTTAATGGAAGCTATTCAAGCCTTTTTAAAGAAGTATGATCATATACCTCCTAGAGAAAAGTGTATGGCTTTATTGCTAGCCGGGAAGAAAAGCAAAATCAACCAGAGTATGTACAAGAATTGCTACTTAAACTTCTTAATGATTTGCAAACTCTTAATAAAATGCAACTAAAACAAGAAGACCAGGCAGCTAAAATTTGTATTCCATATTGGAAGTGTCCTATTTTCGATAATGACGATGACGAGGAGTATACTATTCAAGTGAGGGAATATTACGATAATTCCCCTGTTGCAATCACACCTGTTTTACCGACTTTAGAGCCCGAGGACTCTCTCATCATGGGGAATGAGGAACTTAGCACTATTCCTGAAAAGGAATCATATGAATTCATAAAGTCTAGTGTTGAGGACCTTGTTCCAATCCCAAGTGAGTCCGAGGATACATCCGGGAGTGATAGTGAGTGCATTATACCTTCGTGTGATGATTTCTCTCCTATTAACGTTTATGAGGAAACATCCGTGACTTTTTCTAACCCTCTATTCAACTCAAATGACGATTTTACCTCTAGTGATGACGAGTCACTATCCGACGAGGACGTTCCAGAAGACAATGTTAAAATTTACTCGAACCCTCTTTTCGAATTCAATGACGAATATATCTCTAGTAACGTAAATCCTCTTTTAATGAGGTGTTAGAAAACATCGAGAGTAAGGACTCTTATGTTTCTAACCTTGATGAGCCAGCTTTGTTAGTCACATCTCTTTCCGATGCTAATGAGGATGAATGTTTCGACCCAGGAGGCGATATTGATGAGATCGATGCTTTTCTGAACGATTATTATGACTCGAAGGGAGACATTATCTATCTTGAGAGTTTACTTATTAAGAACACTACCCCTAATCTCCCTCTTGAGGTATTTTTAGATCATGACCTGAGAAGTTTAAAGGATAAACTTGATAATGAAGATTTGAAGATTATGGTCAAAGTTTTTGACCCCGGCATTCATAAGAATTTTTTTTCTCCAACATATGTGAGCTTATCCTTTGAGGATCGCCATTATCTTTCTTTCACATATGTTATCTGAATTTTTCTTTCTTATTTCACCTATCCGGTGGATTCTTCTTTTCCTCTCTCCTCCAGGAGTGAGGATATCATTTTTGACCCCGGCATCTCCACTTTTCATTTTTCTTCTTTAGAGCCGGTGGCATATGAATATCCGATGAAAGTTTGCTCTTCCACTTGTTTCGTTCCTAATATCACGATGATATGGGAAGAGTCAAGCTAGAGACTCGCACAAAAACAAGTGCTTCGTGGGTGGCAACCCATGCTTATCATTAGTAGTAGCATATTAGTATAATTATTATGAATAAGTGTGTTATTATTATGTGAGAAGGCTCGCCTCTTCCTTTCTCGTGTTTCGTGTTTTGTGTTTTATATCTAGGATTGCCCGGATTATGAAGACTCTCGTGCTCGCAGTTTTGTCCATCATCCACTCGATCTTTAATCCTTCGCATGCTTATATATGGGAATCCGATATCCTAGATCTTATTGATTCACGTTTATCTATTAGCATACTTAATAAATGGCTTTAAATTTGCGTAGAGACCCCTTAATATTTGGATTATGCCTTGAAATTAGTATGGGGGTGACAGTCTCACATTGAGGACAATGTGTAGTTCTAGTATGGGGGGATCTTTCGATTCGATCTTACTTGCATTTGCCTTGTCTTCAAGTAACCCTGTTTTTCCACCAAAAATAGAAAAAATATGCCAAAATTAAAAAAAATTCAAAAATAGAATAAACGTGTTATGCCTTTAAGGAATAAATTTTTGACTGATCGAGCATGTTGTGCTCTAGCTTGCCCCTTAACTTATATAAATTTTAAGCTTTTGTAGTGTTTTATACAGAAGTTTTTAAAATGCGAATTCTAGCTTGAAAAAGCCAAGAGTTTGCACGTTTCCATGTTAGACTTTAAATATGCAAATCTTGTTTTTATTAGACTAAGCATTCGCGGATCTTTTTATTAAAGATAAAGAACGAGAAATGATAGAGTTTTATATAAGTTAGATGCTAAACATAGAGTAGTTGGATCTCTTTAGAGCTCATAGAGGTTAATTGTGGTTTTTGACTCCACAAGCTAATAAACATTATATAATTGTTGAATAAATAAAGTTACTTTAGGTTTTTGCGATTCTTAGTTTAAATCACTTCGTAGAGATTCCTTCTGGTGAAAGTAAGGTACACATCGAGGTTTTGTCAGTGTTGTGGGGAAATAGGCTACCGATTCCTGACGGCTCGCTACCGTTGTCTAGGTAGTTAAAAGACCACATGGCTTAAAATTTGGCGAATAATAATTGTGATGTAAATAAACGAAGCCGAAATAAGACCACTACCTCTTGCCGGCTCACAACCGATGTGGTAGTCGTTTAAAGGGTGGAGGTAGTAATAATAATAATAAAAACTATGGGCTGATAAAAGTTTACTGCCTCTTGCCGGCTCACAACCGATGTGGCAGTCTTCTAAATAAGGCACATAGTAATAATCTGAGACTGATAAAAGTTTGCTGCATCTTGCCGGCTCACAACCGATGTTGCAGCCTTCAAAAAGGTCGAGGATCACCGAGGTCAAAATAAGACTCCTGGACCATGGTCGGCTCGCATACCGATGTAGCAGTTGTTTAAAGGACCGAGGTTTAATAATGTTGCAATAAAATTAATAAGCTAATTTCGACTCCGGGGTTATCTAAAAAAGGATAACCCCTAAATCATGCGAAATTAGAACCTTAATGTGGACCTTATTCTCACCATATCGTCTCTTTAGAAAAGGATTTCAAACTAATTGTGGTCTAAACTGGGTTTTACTTTATATGAATAAGACATTAATTTATTTGTCACAAATAATAATAAAATCTTTAGAGGATTAAGGAAATAAGAGAGCGGAAAGTAGCTATGCATACACAATTAGCATTTATGAGTAGTGTTAGCATCTTAACTTGTATTTAACAATGATTTCGTTTTTAAGCTTGGTTTGGGGCAGGTGAAAAATCAAGGACGATGAATTTATCCTTTTAGTGTTTCTTGTTCCGTAAAATTATGTTATGTATGGATAAATATAAATACATAAATGGAAAACGGGGGGCTTGTCAAAACTAGTGATTTTTTAATTCCCTTAGATGAACACTTAGCTACTTTTCGAGGTAATTATTCTAAGCGGGTTGAAATTTTTGGTTTTCTAAGTGTGTTTATGACATTGCGTGAGGACACGACAATAGCTTAGTATGGAGGATTTTGGTATGTGCTTAAATACACATACCTTTTACCTAATAAAACAAGCTAAAAAGACCAATAATGACCGAAAATATATAAAAAATGCATTGTATATGTGTATTTCGTGAATTGTGTCTTGCAGGTATGGATATATCACAAAAGGACAAAAACAAAGCAAAACGGACAAAACCGAGCACGGTAATAGAATGAGCACGGAAAAACAAAGCCAAATCCGTAACCATCTTAAATGGGCCAAACCCGTACCCACTTAATGGGCCGGGTCAGCCTATTTACACCTTAGCCTTACTTAAAATCACACAAGTCCAAAACTATAATACTATTGATCCAATTCCTAGCCCAAGACAAAGTCAAAGCCCAAATACAAATCCATCACCCGGGTCAAAGTTTGATATATTAAAACGAGTCAAAGTTACTGTTGACCTTCGTTTTCCCTCCCTCATTTTACAACAGTAACAACTAACCAGGGTAAACATTTATTCACCCATCACACGCTCACTCCTGACCTTCTAGAAAGCTTATCCCTGACACCGTCTGACACTCACTAATGACACGCTGGCAATCCCCAAGGCCATGATTGGTTGATGTTAGCTGGCACTAGGTCTAAGGGCTCCAATGATTGCATGGGAATTAATCAAGAATCAAGGGTCAGGATTGATGATTGAGGGACGCTCCAAAGGGCTAGAAGGATCATTTCCTCCCTATAAATAGAGAAGCTTGATCACACAGAGGAGGCATCTAGGAGTAGTGTAGAGTAGTGTAGTTTAGGTTTTCCAGCTTATTTTATGCTTAATGTAATGAAATTCAGCTTATTGTAATTCCCTTTTGTTTAACAAAAAGCACTTTTCATTTAAAGTCATTTGTGTTCTATTAATTTATTTTTCTCTTATGCAATTTACTTAAATGTTTTAATAAGCTATAATGTATACTCAAGCTCTCTTTCAGCTCAAATAAGCCCCTAAAAGCTTATTTGAGCTTGTTTGTTAACTTTCAAGTCAATTGGTTAAGGTTTGGGGATTTTAGCTTTATGGAAGATAAGCCAAAAAGGGATGGGCTTATGGTTTCTTACTAGCTTGTGCAAACAAGCTAGAGCTTGTAGATAAGCCCATTTGAGTATTTAAATCCTTGTTTAGAGCAAATGATTAAGGTACACTTTTCCTTTTCTTTTTCTTAGCTTATTATTTATTTTGCTTATTTTTAGCTTATTGCTATGCTTAATTATGCTTATTCTCTGTTTATTTCTTACTTATTTTTATCTTAATGCAGTTTAATATGCTTAGTTTATGGCTTAGGAATTGTCTTAATTAAGTTTTAGTTAAATCTGCTCATATAGGAGTTTAGACCGCTTATTGGGTTAGCTTAATAATTAATGCTTATCTCTAAATGGTAATTGCTTATAAGTCTCTATTTAGCTTGGGTCTTAATCTGTTATCAAAATTTGAAGCTTAATTTAGTCTATCCTAGCTTAAAAATGGTATTTAAGATTTTAAAGAGGTGTTTGGCACAAGCAGTCTTAACATAGTTAAGACTGTTTGTGTAGCTTTTGGTTCTCTAAATCAGTTCTAATAAGTTTTTGTATAGTCTAAATATTAATTTTCATAAGTTTAAAATAGGTTTTGTTCAGTTTTGTAGTGAGTTTTATCAAATGCTTAAATCTACTAGTCCATAGGAGTTTGATTCAGCATTTGCTTAAAATCTGTTTGAGGTTTGGTTTTAGTGATTAAAATGAGTTTCGAATGCAACAATGCAAACTTGTTTTGAGTCATTAGTTGTTTGATTAGCTGTTTAAAAGTTTTGGATCAAAAACAGCTAAGAAGGGTGTTATTTGGTTTTAGCAAAACAGCCAAATATGCAGGTCAAATAAGGCCTTATTTTAGCTTGTTTTTGATTAACTTTTATTGCATTGAGCTTATTGTGGTCTAGAGTCAATCTGTTGTTAGTTTTTAGTGTGCCATAAGTAGTTTGGGAGTCTTAAAAGTAAGCTTAAAGTAGTCATTATTTTCAATAAGCCAAAAACAAGCTTTGAGTTTATCCTTTGTCAGTCCCTTTTTTCCAGCTTATTTCCTTAATTTTTATCTTATTTCTTTGCTTATTTGTGTTAATAGCCTAGAGTACTTTATCTGTTTTCAACTCTGCAACTTATTCCTTTGGCTTATTTAGCTTAAATCTTAGCTTAAAAATCTATCCTTAATCCTTAAGAGCCTGTTTAAGTGTTTTTTGTCTTTTAACTTTTTAGTGCTTTTCCTGCTTATTTGGTTTGCTTATCTCCTGTCATTAAGTGTTTTTTAGGATTATTTTAAGGTCTGTTGTAGCTTATAAGTTTTCCTTTTGCTTATTTAGCCCATTTAGCCAAGTAGTGTAGTTATAAGTCATTTAGCCTTTAATAAGTTAACTGTCATTTTAATTCAGCTTATTTCTAGCTTAATTTTAAGTTTTGCAAAAAGTTCATTTATTAAATTTGTTTATTTGTGCTTATATTTTAGCTTTCTCAAATAAAAAAAATAAAAATAAAATGTTTTGTCAAAAAGAAAGGCCACAGGTTTCGAACCTGTGACCTCTCCCTCAACACACCAACACTTTAACTCACACACCTAGGGGCTATAAACGAATCGGACGAACATGAACGGGGCCTTGTTCATGTTCGTTCATTTAATTTTAACCAGACAAATAAACGAACACGAACGTTTAAATGGACGAATTTTCTTGTTCATGTTCGTTGATTAAGAAAATGAGTTGTTCGTGTTCGTTTATGGTCGTTCATTAAGAAACCAAACGAACCTTAAACGAACATAAACGACCGAACACAAATAAACGTAGAAAAAACATTAAATTTATCAAACTATGCATAATATTTTGCTTTATAAGTGTTATTTTTTTTAAACATACCAGTTTTAAAAGTATACAATTAAAAGATATCATATACGAACATAAACAAATAAATTAACCTAAATGAACGTTAATGAACGCATAATCGGACGTTCACGAACATAAACGAACGAACGAAACTTTTGTTCATGTTCGTTCATTTAACTAAACGAACGTAAAATAATGTTCATGTTCGTTCATTTAATAAATAAACGAACATAAATCAACTTTTTACCGGACGGTTCATGAAATGTTCACCGAACATTCAGTTCGTTTACAGCCCTACACACACCCTTTACCATTAGCGCCCTTGGGACTTTTCTGTTATAACTTCATTTCAAATTCCTTTTATGCTTTGTTTCCAGTTTTTGCTTATTTAGTTTATTAGCTTATTTACAGCTTATTCAGTTTAACTTATTTTCCAGTTTTATTTTTCTTGCCTTAGTAATAGCTTAAAGTACTTTTAGTAATTTTCTTGAATTGTTATAAAATAGTTTAGCATTTTTAGTATTATTTTTAGATTAAAACGATTTTTAATTCATATTAAATAAAATAAAAGTCAAAAAAATATAATTCTTTTTTCTAAAATTATTTTTTATCATTTAGGACTGTTAGAAATTTAATTTACATTTTTAGGGTTAAAATTTGGTAATTTAGGTTTTAAGTTGCGTTTTTAAAATTCCCGTTATCGTTTTAATGCTTAATGTTTTAATTATGCCTTTTTAGATTAGCGTGCCTTAAATTTACTTTCCATTTGCGTTAGTAGAATTAGAAACCAAACCCAAATCTTTTATGATAATCAAGCTCGATTCCCGACATAAACGTGAATTTCCATTCACCTCTCACCGAGGAGAACGATACCCGTGTTGATTACTTATTATTCTTTCCTAAGAATAATTTGTATGATACTTTGCTTATGTATATGTATTATATATATATATATATATATATATATATATTATTGAGGGTTATTTGTTTGATACGTATTTCTACGAATATCAAAATGGCGCCGCTGCCGGGGAGAGGTGTAGCGATTTTTACGGGATTGTTCGTGTTCGAGCCTTGAAGATCCTTTCCCCGTGAAAGTTTTCGTTTTATTTTATATAAAAATACAAAAATATTTTATACTTCTATTTTTATTTTCTTTTATTTTAATATTGAAAATAACCGTGTTGTCAATTGTTAAATCGGCTCACCTTTAGATTAACAAACTATAAGAGAGGTATAAGGAGGGTCGATCCTATGAACTTCGACCCGAAAGGAGAAGATTTTTAAAACGCTTCACGCTTACCCGCTCCTCCGCTTCTTTGTGCGTTTTCTAGAGAGCTTCCGTGCACCTTTGACTATCGGTTACCAAAAATATTTTTCTTTCTTTAATTTCTTTTCCTTATGTATTATTTTAAATATATATAAATATTCTTCTCTATCCTCTTATTTGTTTAATTCTTATTCTATCTTCCCTCTTATCCGATAATTCTTCAACATGTCTTAGTTTTCGAGGTGTTCGTGGTGTGGAGGTCCGTTTAACGGTGGAAATTGTCGGCAATATACCAATGTGAGTTTCGGAGACGAGTTTGTTCGTAACCCCGATCCCATTTCAAATGATGAAACACCCGGTTTTTCCTACCCACCTTTACAACCTCAAACATCTTCGTTCGACCAATTTCATTATTTTGGGTGTGGAGATCTGTTAGAAGATGGTGTACGTTGTCAACAGTATACTTGCAAGTGGTGTGGATATAATCTTAGAGGAGGATTTTGTTTGTTTTGTGCTTCAAGAGATGGAAATTCATCCATTGATGCTCCTAATCCGAACTCTTTCAATGATCCTCCAAACGTTTTCACCCACCCTCCACAACCCCAGTACGAATCATACTCGTGTGAATTATGTGGGAACGACGCTCATTATGGTTATGATTGTCCACCACGGGTACCGCTTGTCTATGAGCATGAACCGGGCTATGATAATTATTACCCACAAAATTCACCGAGTTTTCCAAACAATATCTTAATTGTGAAAAATGTGGGGGTCTTCATGAAGATTATCAATGTCAACCGTGGCATCAAAATTACTCTGAGCTTAATCCTTGCTATGATTTTAACCCTTCCGGTTTTAATCAACCCCCGCAGTATTCCATCGATCATCAGCCTCAGATTATTCAAGAAGATCAGCAGTGGATAAGTGATAAGTTGATTAAATCAAATAATGAAATTCTTGAAAGTGTACGATCTATGTTTGAGGAGTTTCGTGAACGAGAGCAGGCGGCTAATCTTAGTACTTATACTACCAAGCCTTCGCGACGTTTCAATTCTCTTTATGATGACGATGATTACGAGGAGAGTACTATTCCTTTGAATGAAATTGTTTCTCAAATACCTCCGTCTTCCCCTCCCGTCTTACCAATTGAGGATCCCGA
>BQNB010059785.1:0-37182 GCA_026074375.1 Tanacetum coccineum | reverse complement strand
TAATTTTGTTAATATGGTCCGGACAAAGTTTTCGACCCTGGGATTCATGAGAAAAGTTTTTCTCCGACATTTGTGAAGTTAACCTTTGAGGATCGCCATTATTTCTTCCCATCACATTTGTTATCCGAATATTTCTTTCTTATCTCACTTATTCGGTGGATTCTCCTTTTCTTCTCTCCTCCGGGAGTAAGGATACTATTTTTGACCTCGGCATCTCCGCTTTTCATTTTTCTTCTCTTAAGCCGGTGGCATATGAAAATCCAATGGTGATTTTTTTATTCTTCTGTTTCTGCCCCAAGGACAAAGGAATTCGGGGAGAGTCAAGCTAGAGACTCGCACAAAAATAAGCGCTTCTCGGGAGGCAACCCATGTCTTTTATTTCTTTTTATTTTCTTAATAAATAAGTGTGTGATTTTATAGCCCAAGTGTGGGGGCGTGCTTCTTTCTTTGGTTTGTGTATTGTTTTTGCTTGCAGGATTCCTCAAGATCATGAAGACCCGTGCTTGTTTTTAATCCTCCAATCATCCGGCCTTCGATCTTTTGCTTATTTTGGAATCCTCAATCCTGATCCTGTATATATATATTGTTTCCCCTTTCACACTTGGAATTTTTTTCATTTTCCTTTTTCATTCCTAGTGTGGGGTTAAAACCTGATATTTTTAAACATTGAGGCTAATGTTCCATTCTAAGTATGGGGGGGATTTCTATCGAAATGTGATAATACATGTGCCTATTTGTGTTCCCACGCAACCCCGTTTTAACCAAAAAATTAAAAAAAATTGTTTTATTATGATATATATATTAAAAAAAAATGATGATGATGAAAATATAAAAATGTTAGTAATAAGTAGGCCCGTAGAACTTGGTAGTTTTTGACTTGATCGAGTTTTAAACTCTTGCTTGCCCCTTAGCTTTCGAGACTAAGCGTTTGCTTAACTTTAAAATTTTGCAAAGAACAAAAAATGATAGAGTTTGATATAATTTAGATGCTAAGCGTGGATTAGTTGGATATCTTTAGAGCTCATAGAGGTTTATTGTGGCTTTTTGCTCCCGCCAGCTTAATAAACGTCATATAATTGTTGAATAAATAAAGTTACTTTAGGTTTTTGCGATTCTTAGATTAAATCACTTCGTAGAGATTCCTTTTGGTGAAAGTAAGGTACACATCGAGGTTTTTCCAGTGTTGTAGGGAAATAGACTCTTGGACCATGGTCGGCTCGCATACCGATGTGATAGTTGTTAAAAGACCATAGGACTTGAAATTTGGCTAATAATAATAAGATATGTAATAAACCGAAGCCGAAATAAGACTTCTGGATCATGGTCGGCTCGCATACCGATGTGACAGTCGTTTAAAGGGTGGAGGTAATAAAAATAAAACTGTGGGCTGATAAAAGTTTACTGCATCTTGCCGGCTCACAACCGATGTTGCAGCCTTCTAAAAGGTCAAGGAAATTACCGAGGTCAAAATATGTTTGCTGCATCTTGCCGGCTCACAACCGATGTTGCAGCCTTCTAAAGGACCGAGGTTTAATAATGTTGCAATAATAACAGGAATAAAGCCAAATTTCAACTCCGGGGTTATCTAAATAAAGCCTCCATCTCTGGACTCGTAGTTGAGTTGTTGCGGATGAAATAAAAAGGATAACCCCTAAATCATGCGAAATTAGCACCTTAATGTGAACCTTATTCTCTTCATATCGTCTCTTTAGGAAAGGATTTCAAACTAATTGTGCTCTAAACCGGGTTTACTTTATAATAATAAGGACATAATTTATTTGTCACCAATAATAATAAAATCCTTAGAGGAAATTAGGAATAAGGGAGGAAAAGTAAGTACACAATTAGCTTTTATGAGTAGTGTTAGCATCATAACTTGTATTTTGCAATGATCTTGTTTTTAAGCTTGGTTTGGAGAGATGAAAGTCAGGAACGGTGAATTTATCCATTTGGACACTTTTTGTGCTTTTTGTTCTATGATCTTAAAAGTTATCAATGAATATATGTCACACATGAATAAATTGTAAGTTGTAGGATATAAATTAGAAAAATCATAAAAATGGAAAAAGTTTTGAAAAATGGGAAAATGGGGTGTTTTATAACTTGTGATTTCTTAACTCTCCCCACGAAAGATTTTACTACTTCTTAAAGGATTAGTTTGGGGAGGTTTTGAGGTATTTGGTTTTAGAGCATATAACATTGCGTGAGGACACGACAATCACTTAGTTTGGGGAATTTTGATATGTGAGAAATCACATATCTTTATTATACCAAAAATGGCCCTTAAATGATCAAAATATGCAAAAATATGCTTGTATTTGTGTATTTTGTTGTTTGTGAATGTGTAAGTACGGATAAGGCAAAAATCACAAAAAAACAGTCAAAACCGGGCAAACATAAACACGGGAACGAATAGAGTGCACAAGAGCCGGAAGTTTCTAGCAAAAGATCATTAAAAGTCAACCCTTGGTCAACAATGGTCAACCCACAAAAGACAAAAACTCTCAAAATACCCAAATGAGCCTTAATGTTAAACCAAATTCACAATAAGTCCTTAAAACCTTAACACCGTTAGTCTTTTTATTATAAAGATTAACGGTCGTTAACTCCTTATAACATAACCAAAATCCCTTATAAATGCACCAAGCCCTTTAACATTTTCCCGAGCCCAAGTTCAAAACAAATGGCCCAAACTGTTTTATAAAAGCCCAAGTCAACTCACGTTTAAACCCGGGTCAAATAAACAAAACGTATAAAAAAAAAGGCGTGGGAATTGTGAATTACTATTCACGTTTCTTCCCCAATTTACCCAGCTCGAAATTAACCTAAATAAAAAGGAAATTAACTCAATCCAACGTGGCCACAAGAGATTCTAGTACTATGCTACACGCTGGCAAGCTATTACGTCATAAGAGCTCATGATTGGTTAGCTATGACAAGGGGAATGACACGTGGGCTCAAGGAAACACACTCCAAATGAGAATTTTGCACTAAATCAAGGCTAAAAGAAACATAAGAGCTTCCAACTTATTGGATTGCTAGCTTGGCAATCCGTGTGATGGAAATTGATCTAACGGCCAAATGTGGATCCAATTATTGGCAAGAAATAAAGGGTGATGATCAAAGCAGAGGGGAGCGTGTATCCAAGACCTAGAAGCTTCTCTCAAGCCTATAAATACAAGACCTTCTCACTCACAGCAGGGGATTGTTTTTAGCTTTTAGTAGTTTTTAAATAATTTTAGCTTATGTCACTTTAGCTTATTCGTATTTTCATTTCATGTAACTTTTCACTTTCAATTTTGTAACTCAGTTTTCTAGTAATGAAAGTTTAATTGTTCTTATTATGCAATCTGTCTTTTAATAAGTTTACTTTTATGCTAAAAATGATCTAAATTATGCTCTATTGTTTTCAGAAGCTCTTATTTGTCCTTCAAGCTACAAATGCTACTCAATTACTTGAATTCTAATGGAATTGGATGGCTGCTTATAGAATTCAAGTGGTAATAGTTCCTGAAGGTCAGGAGTTAGGTTTAGAATAGGTATTTGGGAATAAGCTTAAGCTGTTTGTATAAGCTCTATTAAGAGCATCCCACCTTCTATTTAGTGAGGTGTGAGGTACATCTACTTTTCCTTTATTTTTACTTATATGTCTCTTCATAATTTTAGTTAAAATATGCATAATTGCTTAATCCGTTTGTTAGCAGCCTATTGATGTTAAATTTAGCTTGAGCTTGCTTATTATCTTTGTTTGATGCTTATTTAGTTTAGATAAGTAGCTTAAATCTTAATCTGCTTATATTAGTTTAAAAACAGTTAAAAAACCAAAAATATTAGCATAGCTTAGTTTGCTTATTGTCTCTGCTTATTTGCTTATAAATAATTGTTCATTATGTTGGTTATAAGCTGTCTACTATCTGGTAGTTGATACTTGTGCTTTAAATCTTAATTTTATAAGCTGATTATGGATTTTTTACATTTTAAAGGGGTGTTTGGCATAGCAGTACTAACTGAGAGTTAGTACTGCTATTGGCCTTTTGGTCCTTTAAATTGAGTTTGAATCTTAATTCTAGGTTTATAAGATTAGATTTAAGGTGTTTTGTTGGCTTATATCAAGTTGTCTTTAAGATTGCTAATTAATAGTTTGAATCTGTTAGTCCTAGTTTCTTTTAGTATGCATTTTAAGCTTAAGACTGTTTTAGGAATTTTTAGTGCTCACTTTGCCTTTGATCTGGAGTTTTAAGAGTGTAGAAACTAAGTTCTATAGGACTGCATTAGTGGTTTTGAGATTTGGGTGTCAAATGCATCAACAGTTATAAACTGCAAGCAAGCCTCTTCAATCTTAATTTTCAGCAAGATAAGGTAATTGTTAGGACTTGAATTTTTGTGCACAAATAGTTCTGTAGAATATTTGAGCATCTGTTTAAGTTTAGTTTTTATAAAATATGTTTGTTAGCTTATTTTTTTTATCTTAAAAATCAGTATTTTGTCTTTTCAAGTAGGTTTTTCAGTGCTTAATTGATTTTCAAATTATCTTTTGATTATAGTTTAAAGTAGCTTATAGGGTAGGCTTTAAGTAGGTATAGGGCTTATCTTCATAAGGTTCCATTTGTAAGCTTATAATTAAGCTCAAAGATGCCCTTTGAGGCTGTTTAGTTTTCAATTTTATCAATAGTGCTTATTAGGTTTTCCAACTTATGGCTTGCTTATTTCTAGTTAACTTTAGCTTATTAGGTCAGTTTTAGTCTAGTAATAGCTTATTCAGTCCTTGTTTTAGCTTATTAAGTTTTGTAAAAAGTAAAAAAAAGTAGTTAAGTACTTTCTGTCTGTTTTAAGCTCATTTACTGGCTTATTGATTAGCTTTTAGGAAAAGTTGTTTTTACAAATTTTGCTTGTTTTTAGCTTTTCTATAACTTTGTTTTTGAAAGTTTTCAAAATAAAAAAAAATAGCAAAAAGCAAGACAAAGATGCACACGAGTTGGTTAAAAATTGTGACTCGTGCCAACGACAAGGAAAAATTTCACAAAGGGATGAGATGCCTCAAAATTCCATCCAAGTTTGTGAAATCTTTGACGTTTGGGGCATAGACTTCATGGGACCGTTCCCATCTTCTAAAGGCAACAAATACATACTCGTGGCGGTCGACTATCTGTCAAAATGGGTTGAAGCAAAGGCGCTCCCCACCAACGACGCCCGAGTAGTTTGCAAATTTCTTAAATCTCTCTTTGCCAGATTTGGTGCTCCCCGTGCCATCATCAGTGATCGTGGAACACATTTTTGCAATGACCAGTTTGCAAAGGTCATGCTTAAATATGGAGTCACTCATCGTCTCTCCACCGCGTATCACCCACAGACAAGTGGGCAGGTTGAAGTATCGAATCGTGGTTTAAAAAGAATTCTTGAAAGGACAGTGGGCGAAAATCGTGCCTCTTGGTCGGACAAACTGGATGACGCTCTCTGGGCCTTCCGTACAGCGTACAAAACACCCATCGGGTGCACTCCGTACAAGCTTGTATATGGAAAGGCATGTCATCTGCCGATTGAGTTGGAGCACAAAGCTTACTGGGCCCTTAAACATGCAAACTTTGATCTCAAAACCGCGGGTGATCAACGCAAAGTTCAACTCAATGAATTAAGTGAACTGCGTGATCAAGCCTATGAAAATTCTTTGATTTACAAAGAGAAAACTAAGAGGATTCATGACGCAAAGATCAAAAACCGCGTTTTCAACGTCGGTGATCAAGTCCTCCTCTTTAACTCAAGATTGAAAATTTTCTCCGGCAAGTTGAAGTCCCGCTGGTCAGGACCATTTACCATTGTTCAAGTCTTTCCGTATGGCACCGTTGAGTTATCCCAAAACTCCGGGCCAAACTTCAAAGTAAATGGTCATCGTCTCAAGCACTACTTTGGAGGTGATATCCCTGCTATGGATATCCCGGACCTCCAAACCTTCCCTAAGGACAACTAAATTCAGGGAATTGGGTCAAGCTTAGTGACCCTAAACAAGCGCTTCGTGGGAGGCACCCCATGCTTATCCTAGTTTATCCGTAGTTATGTTAAGTAGTAATGAATAAATGTTTTGTTGTTGTGAGGAGGCTTGCCTCTTTCCTTTTCCATGTTTGGTGTTTTGTGATGTATTGTCCAGGATTTCTCGATTTTTGAAGCCTCTCATGCTCGCGGTTTTTGTCTTTCGATCACAAGAGCTTCACATCCTCAGCTTCATTTTAGGAATCCGATATCCAAATCTTATCGACTAACGTTTATCTTTAGCATAATTCATAAACGGCTTAGGATTTACGTAGAAACCCTTCGTAAAACATTGAGGACAATGTTTCATTCTAGTATGGGGGGGGGTCTTCGATTTGATTGTGCCTGCAGCCGTTGTTTTCACGTAATCCTGTTTTTACCACCAAAATTTCAAAAAAATGAAAAATTTTAAAAAAAAATTCAAAAATAAAATAAGTGTTTTGTCACAATTTTGACTTTTCTGCTGGGTAGAATAAGAGTAAATTTTTACCCGATCAAGCGTGTTGAGCTCTAGCTTATTCCTTAACTTTTAGACTAAGCGTTCGCGAAAATTCGCGAAGAACGAAAAATGATAGTGTTAATTATGAGTGGGATGCTAAACAAGGATTATTTGGAAATCTTAAGAGCTCATGTGTGTAATTTGTCGCTTTTTCTCCCATAAGCTCTTAACCTGATTAATATACGTGCTATTTTTGGAGATTAAACTTAAATCAATAATTTTTATGTAGTATATAGCAAAAACTTTAGCCTTAGTTCAAATTTATACTTGAATTTTTCAAAAAGACGTCTTCCCTATATCATGAAAAAAAATGATGATAAAAAAATATATATATATGATAAGTAATAAATATAAACTGTGGGCTGATAAAAGTTTGCTGCATCTTGCCGGCTCACAACCGATGTTACAGCCTTCTAAAGAAAGCCCATAGTAAGAATAAAAATCCGAGACTGATAAAAGTTTGCTGCATCTTGCCGGCTCACAACCGATGTTGCAGCCTTCTAAAAGGTCGAGGGTTACAATTGCATCAATGTTTAATATTTAAGTGTGAATTAATAAATAGATTTCTTTTTGTTAAATTTAAATATGCTTTTGAACTTTGGCTATTTTATTTTATAAGCTATGTGTATACGGAAAACCTAAGAGTTTTTGAAACCTAATAAAAGCCTGGTCACTTTAACCTGCAAGGTTGGGATGTGCCGAGAGAAAGTCGCTACATGGGATGATCTCGCCTCAACTCATTATTCTCGGTGGAACGTGAAAACAATAGAATGTTGCAAAACATTTGAAAAAAAAAAAAACCCCCCCCATGGTTTGAAATTCAAAATAGCACATACACCTAAGATATAAAAATTATCGGGAGTGAAAAGTTCACAAGTTGCAAATATGAGTAGTGTTATTAACTTACCTCGATATTAACGTGATTTTGTTTAAGCTTGGTTTGGAATAAGTTAAAAAGTCAGGAACGATGAATTTACCCCATTTGGGGCATTCTCGGATCGAAATGCATCTTGTTCTATGATCCCTAAAAGTTATAAAATAACGAAAGTCAAACGTTCAAGTAGTGATTAATGAAAAACTAAAATACAAAAAGATGTGTAGGAATAAGTGTATAAAAAAAAAATGGTAAAGACGGGGATTTTCAAAACTTATGAGTCTTTAACTCCCTTGATGACACCTAGCTACTTTTCGAGGTTATTCTCGAGGGTGATCGAGATCTTAGTTTTCTAAATGTCTTACTTTCATAGCATTGCGTGAGACACGGTAATTCCTTAGTATGGGGATTTTTTGGGTATGTTTAATACACATACCTTATACTTTAAAAACAAGCTAATAAAAACCAAAAACATACTTAAAATACCAAAAAATATAACTTGTTTTGCTAATTGTGTTGTCAGGAACATATCTAAGAAAAGACTAAAAACAAGCAAAACGACAAAACCGGACACGGAATGGAAAAGTATGGTAAAGACAAAGTCAAGACAAAGCCAAAGTCAACCAAAGTCAACCCCGACAAAGCCAAAGTCAAACCCGAAGCCATAAGTGAAGAAAAATAAGTTTAGGGGCCAAAATTGCCAAGACCCTAACTTATTTAATGAAGAAAATGAAGAAAATACTTGTAAGGGACTAAAACTGCCAACTCACCAAAGAAATACCACATGGGCCATTTCTGCCAACCCTCAAAAGTCATACACCAAAAGGACTTAATTTGCAAGATCACTTATAACACTTGGGGGGTGTTTCTGCCAAATTTCCAAACGTTTATAAACACAAGGACGAAAATTGCAAGAAACACATATACCATGGAGGGCCTTTCTTGCCAAAACCTCAAACCCACACCCCGTTTTGAAAACACTGTATATCTTCCAACATCATTTCCCGCCAAATCTCCACACCCCCCCTCCTGTCACTTTCAGACCTCGTTGACCTCCCCATGTCCATCCAAACCCTTCACTCTCATAAACCCCACCCCCCACATGGTCCTTGTCCACGCTGGCAATCCAAAAAACCTCATTCGATCAATGGTTGAAATGTCTTTGATTGGGCAACACTCAAAACCAAGGGCCAGGATTGCTTTGTGTTTCTACACACACAACAAGCACACAAGACTCATTCTACTCAGAAAACTAGCACAAAAGGAGAAGACAAGAAAGCCAAGACCTTAGCCCGTTTTCTATAAAAAGCTCTTGTAAGCCCTTGAGGCAAAGGAGTTAGTTTTTATTTTTGGAGAGAGTAGTTTAAAAGTTCAGTTTTAGTTTTAAATAGAGTAACTCAGTTTAACTTTATGTACTTGTAATTTGTTTTAATGAAAATTTAGATTTAAGCTTCAAATTGTGTTCCAAGTTTTAATCTCAACTATTATTTCTTTTAAGCTCACAAAAGCTCTCAATTCAGCAACCTTTAATCTGTCTTAACCTTTGATACCAGAAGTTAAGAAAAACTAAAAAGAAAAAAGAGATACTGTTTGATTAAGCTAATGGATGAATGAGCAAACATGGAAGGCACATTGGGTTTCTTAGATAGCTTATTTATAAGCTTGGGTAGGTCTTAGAGCTTATTTAGGTATTCATACACTCCTGTTTTGAGCAAGGAGTCAAGGTACATCTCTTTTTAAATTTTTTGCTTTTAGTTACTGTAGCATAGCTTATTTTCAGCTTATTGATGTCTTTTTGTGCTTATTAGTGTTTAGTTATGCTTAAAAATGCCTTTTAATTGCTCTTGTTTAAGTTACTTATCATTTAAGCTAAAACTGCCTAGATAGCTTGTTTCTGCTGTTAGCTTATTAGCTTTTTAAAGTGCTTATTTGCTTTTGATTTTTACTCTTTACTGCTTAATATTACATATTTAATACTTGTCTTCAAAAATTTGAGCTTAATTCAGTCCATAAAAGCTTTTAAAACCTGTCTTAAAAATATAAGGGGGTGTTTGGGTTAAGCCCAAAATGGGTCAAAATTTTGTTCTCATGGGTTGTGGTCATTTGGCCAACTTTGGCTAGCATTATTAAGCTCTTGTGAGTCTGTTTTCCAAAGTTTTTAAGTCCAAAAAGTGTTTTTCAAGTTTTCTAAGTTGTTCCTTAAGTCTGTTGGTTTTTGAAAGAGATACAAGAGCTTATTTGGATAAGCTCTTGTAAACCTGAGTTGTAGTATCAATTTGGTGTCATGTGTGTGTGTTAAAATCAACTAGTTAAGTCTTTAGGAGTCACTTACAAGTTGTCATAAGCTGTCAACATGTTGCTAAGTTTTTTCTCAAAAGTCAAATTACCCATTTTTGATTGCAAAAATCAGCAGGTTTAATTTGTTTTTAGAAAATGAAATTTTGAATATAAGCTCTTCATAAGCCTCTTTTAATCTGTTTACAATTTATTTTTCATTTTGAGCTATTTTGACAGCTTATTTTAAGCTGTCAAGTTAAGCCTATTTTTTTAGTTTAGGTCCCCTGGTGCTAGGGGCTTATTCAAGCCCACTTTTTAGCTATTAGTTAATTTCAACAAAGCTTTTTGGCTTTCAAGGAAGCCAGTAAGCTCTTTTAAATAATCCCCTTGTTAACAGACCTTAAGAACCCCTTTTTGTTGCTTATTTTTAAGCCCAAAATGTGTCCCTAGGCTTTCTGTCTTTCAGCATCTTTGCTCATTGCTTATTTGATTTTTAGCTTATCTGTCTGTTTTATCTAGCTTATTTGTATGCATAGGGCTTATTTAGGTTTGGGTAGCTAGTCTCTTTTGTTTATCTTCAGTTTCACTTAGCTTATTAGTCTCTTAAGCCCTCTAGTTAGTTTTTCTTAAGTCTTTGTGCCTTAAAGCTCATTCAAGCTTACTGTCTGTTTTTCAAATAAGTTTTCAGCTTATTTTCGCTTTCCAATAAGTTTGTAGTTATAAAAAATGATAAGCTCAAGGTGCTTAAAAAGTTTGTATAAAAAGTTTTTCTAAAAAAAGGGGGATAAGAGGAAACCCGGGTGAGCAAGACTCGAACCCGGGTCTCAACCCTCATCAACCCTCCTTTTTCATACAACCCTACCGCTGTGCCCTTGGGACTTCTTCGTTAGAAGCCCAAGTGGTTATTCATTTAACCTCATTTTCCCCTTTTAGCTTATAAGCCCGATTTGGCTTATTCTGAGCTTATTTATAAGCTCAATTTCGGGTTTCTTATTTTTCTTATGTTAGTTTTAGGGTAAAGTATTTTAGGTAATTTTCTCAGAATTTTTAAAATTAGTTTATTATTTTTTATAAATTAATTTCTTTAAAAGTTTTAAAAATTCATAAAAAATACAAAAATTATCAAAAAAATATTTTTCTTTTTTAGGAAATTTTCTTTTGCCATATTTTACGTAGGAAAAATAGAAAAACTTTCGTAGGGTTAATTTTGCAAACTTTTGATTTTTAAAGAACGGGTCTCGGCCCGGTTTTCGTTTTTACTCGTTTTAACTCAAATCAACTCCGTTTTTGGTCTAGTCTTTTTCATTCTTCATTATTAGTCTCCTAGAGTAGATTAGAAGTAAAAATTTCTTTGTAGGGTTAATTTTTAAGATTTTAGGTTTTTGACCCTTTGTTCGGGATTCTTGCTCTCGTTTTTCAGTTTAATTTCATAACTTTTAGGTTTTTCTCAATCGTTTTTGCTTGTTATTGATTAATTTAGCTTTCTACACTCTCAAATCATTAATCTTATTCAAACTCCAATTTTCCGACTATATCGATTCTCAAGCACAGCCTCGTTGGGGATAAACGACCCGGGGATATTCTTTACTACTTCTCGGTTTCATTGATTGTTTTTAGATTATACTTATTATATATATTTTATTATATCAATATTATATATAAAGAGGTGTTAGTAAAAATCAATCACAGACTCAAGCCCAAACAGGCTTGGGTCCCTAAGAGAATCTAATCTCTTTCATTTGATGTGCAGGACTATCCACATAGAGCTTTAATAAAGGAATTGTTGATAGTGGTTGTTCCAGGAACATGACTAGAAACAAGGCCTACCTTGCTGAATTTCAAGACTTTAATGGTGGCCCTGTTGCTTTTGGAGGTAGTAAAGGTAAAAAAATAAATAAATTAAAATAAAATAAAATAAAATAAAATAAAATAAAATAAAATAAAATAAATATTGAAAAATAGGTTTTAGAAAATGGGAAATAGGGGTGTTTTATAACTTGTGATCTCTTAGCTCTCTCAACAAAAATCTTTGCTACTTTTTCAAAGGACTTATTTGGGGAAGTTTTGAAATATTTGGTTATGAGGCATGTAATATTATGTAAGGACACGCAAACGTTTAGTTTGAGGAATTTTGATATGTGTGAAAACACATCCATTTTATATCAAAATAAATCCAATAAAGACCAAAAACATAATAAAAATGGCAAAGATATGCTTGTTTTTGTGTTTTATATGTGTAGGTACGGATAAGAAAAAAATCACAAGAAAACAGTCAAAACCAGACAAACACGGACACGAGGAACGGAAGAGCACAAAAGAAGCCGGGAATTCAAAGCCAAAGTAAAAAAAAAGTTAAACCTTTAAGTCAACATCCCTGGATCCCAAACAAAGTCCAAGCCCATTATCCTTACCCGAAAGCCGAAAACTCTAATCCATAACATTTATAAAGTCCTAGGGCCCCTAATTTGCCACAATCTCAAACTACAATACTACTTTGTTTAAGTAGAAAATGCAATACAATATAGAAGGAACCAATTCTTGCCAATACCCCAAAGTTATACTTGTTTTTTAACAATTTCAGTAAAACCGAAAAAAGGCGCCAAGAACTCAATCACTATTCATCGTCTCTTCCACAATTAACCTAGGGTGAAAACAAAGGGGTTTTATCAATTGAGGGATAATTAAGTCAATTTATGGGGCAAAGTATACATTGGCAGAGTTAAGTTGTCATCCAAGCATATCATTGGCCAAAGCACAAGAGGAATGACACGTTGGAAGGAGTGAAAGCACAAAGGATGATGGGATTTTTCACTAAATCCACTCAGTAAACAAACACAATCAAGTAAACCACACGGATGCCACGTTGGCAATCCATGTGAGTTTTCACTTGATCCAAGGGTTATTATTCATCCTCCAATGATTGAAAGAATAGAGGGCTATGATTTGAGGGCATGTCCAACTGACAAGAGGCTAGAAGGTTCCTTGGAGTGCTATAAATAGGACTCACTTTCACACACACATACATTATTCTTTTCCTAGTCTAGTTTTTAGATTTGAGATAATTTAGTGAATTTTAGCTTAATTTTTAGCATTGTAAAACCTTTAAGGTGAAATTGTTTGTGTGGTTGGGACGATCTAGGTGAGGACCTAGGGTTGTTAGTCAAATTATTAAAGTCCATTTCCGTATTTCAAGAGATTGACTCAAATTCTAACTTAATAATCAAGTTAGTATATAAAAAAATTTATTACTTCACTTAGCATAAACTGCGTTTATAGAAAGCTCATAAATACTCACCTGTACCCTGGAAAAATTATACTAGGCCTTCCTTATGTTTATCACATATGGTTTAACTTCTAAAAGCTCATAACTCACACAAGTCCTAAAGCTTGTGATAGAGTGCTAATTTTTTGTTCATTTAACTACTTAAATCCTAAAAATCAGCTTCAAAAACCTTGGATCATTTGACTTATATAAGCTTATGATGGGGCAGCTTACAATGGAAGATCTCCCTGGCTTTCACAGAGCTTATCTTTTATAAGCCCTAGAAGCTGTTGATAAGCTTTTATGAGCACATTAGCTTCTAGTTTGCTGAAAAACTTATTTTTTTTTATTTTTATTTTTTTTATTGTTAAGTTTCCTTCTTTGAAATCATTTTACTCTATAGTTTATAATCTACTTATTTGCTTGTAGCTTGCATATTTTAGCTTAACTAATTGCTTATTTGTGCTTTTGCTTGTCTTAATTTGCTTGTCAATCATGTAATTTGATTATTTTTATTTCTATAGAGAGTGATACTTTTACAGTTTATTTATTGCACACATTATATGATTCAGGTTTAGTATTTGGATTGAGGTAAAGATAGTTTTAAGATTAAATTAGTTGATTTAATAGGGATAATGTATTGGAAGATTTATTAGATATAATGATAGTTACACACACACACACACACACATGAAATAAAAAAGAAAGTTAGATTGGAAGGATAAATTAGGAAGGAAGAATTTGAATTAGATAAGAGTTATTGGAGGGAATATGGAGGTTGTGTATAGATATATTTAATAGAGTGGTATTAAGTTATATGTAGTTTAGTGGAATTTGAAGAGTATGGTAGAATTTTAATAGTGTGTATAAATTAATAATTAATGATTATAGTTAGTTCAACTGTATTCTTATATATATGTGATATAAATTTAAATTAAAATACTTTATACATAATTTCTAAGCCAACCTTTCCATCTTATAATCCTCACGCATAGGTAGAAAATGAGCAGACTTAGTTAATCGGTCCATAATGACCCAGATTGTATCATGCCCACTACTAGTCCTAGGCAACTTAGTCATAAAATCCATAGCTATCCTTTCTCATTTCCATAACCGGAATCTCAGGTTGCTGGAGCAAGCCAGATGGCCTTTGATGCTCAGCCTTAACCTTCAAACAAGTCAAACACTTACTAACATACTCAGCTATATCCTTTTTCATTCTAGGCCACCAATACCTATCTCTCAAATCATAATACATCTTATCAGCTCTTGGGTGTACAAAGTACTTTGACTTATGGGCTTCATCCATTATCAGGGTTCTCACCTCACCCTTTAAAGGTACCCATATTCGATCTAGGTAGTACAAAGTTCCATCACTTCTCTGTGCTATCATCTTATCTAAACCTCTCTGCAATACTACAAACTCATCCACAGCCTCCTTCTGAGCCGCCAGTATCCTATCCTTGATACTCGACTGAAGGATCATATTCATAGCTCTAACTCTCTTAGGCTTTACTCTTTCCTTCCTACTTAGGGCATCAGCCACCACATTCGCCTTACCAGGATGGTAGCGAATTTCATAGTCATAATCACTAAACAACTCTATCCAGCGACGCTGTCGCATATTCAACTCTTTCTAACTAAAGATATGCTGAAGACTCTTATGGTTCATATAGATGGCAGTCTTCGTCCCATACAATAATGTCTCCATATCTTAAGTGCAAACACAACCGCAACCCAGCTCTAAACATGGGTATAATAAATTCTTCTCATGAATTTTTTAAACATGCCTAGACGCATAGGCTAATCACTTTAACCTCTTTACAAAACTCATAGCATAGTCCTAACTAAACGATACCGGAAGCATCACAATATACCCCACAAAGTCTTCCGGTCCATCGGAGAGAGCTAGAATAGGCGCATTACACAACTTATCCTTCAAGGTCTGAAATGCCAATTCCTGTTCCTCACTCTAATAAAAAATCTTACTCTTCTGAGTCAAGATAGTAAGAGACTTAGCTATCTTAGAGAAGTTCTCAATGAACCTACGGTAAATCCCCAGCCAAGGATCTGCTGAAAACGGTGTGAGGGAGAAAAAGGAAGTATGTGCCTAAGAATGAATGAAACCCTCAGTCGAATTTCGAGGGGATTTCTAATAATTTGATATAGGTGAGGGGATATGGAAAGTATGTTTGAACTTAACAACTTCAATCTTACTAGTGTCCACATGAAATTCCAGTAAAACCATTTACACATGCCCGCAAGAAACTGCACTTCCCATATCAGAATTCACACTTAGAAAACTTAGCATACAGTTTCTCCTTTTTGAGCAGTTCCAAGACTAACCTTAAATGTTCTACATGCTCCTCTTGAGTCTTAGAGTAGATTAAGATATTATCTATAAACACTATCACAAACTTATCAAGATACGGCCTGCAAACTTTATTCATCAAATCCATAAATATTGCTGGTGCATTAGTTAGAACAAAGGGCATCACAGTGAAATCGAAATGTCCATAACGAGTTCTAAACGCAGTCTTTGGTATGTCATCCTCATGCACTCTCAGCTGATGGTATCCATACCTAAGATCTATCTCTGAGAAAAACTACGACCCTAAATAGATCATCAATTCTAGGAAGTGGATAACGATACTTAACATTCAACTTGTTCAATTCTCTATAATTAATGCACATCCTAAAAGAACCATCCTTTTTCTTAACAAACAATACCGGTGCTCCCCAAGGCGACGAACTTGGTCGAATCAAACCTTTGGCTTGGAGTTCCTTGAGTTGTTCAGATAACTCCTTCATTTTAGAAGGTGCCAAACGATAGGGATACTTTGCTACTGGCATTGCTCCAGGGATTAACTCAATCTGAAACTCAATTTCCCGAATAGTCAGTAATCCAGATAGATCATCCAGGAATACCTCAGGAAAATCTCTAACCACAACAATCTATTTTTGTTTCTTATCACTAGCCTTAGCACTCATCAACAATCTCGCTTTCTCTTATGGTCTCTCTCCTACGTACTCATGGGGGGGGGTGGGAGCACCTTGCATCCGGTAGTGGTATCCTCACTATAGATACCGCCCATAAACCTAAACAAAAAACAGTCAAGGGAACCTTCTCATGAAAATAAATTCAGCCTTATAATTTAGACAACAGTCCATATACCTATAATCATAAGCAAAACTTCATCCCCAAAAGGTATCAAATCGATGTCAAAGACAGGACCCTCAATTTCTCGTTTACCAACCCTTAACAAACCTTATCAAATCTCTACAAGCTGCCCGCCTGGCAATCTCAATCTCATATCTAAGAACATAAGATTCGCTGGTTTCTAAGCCGAACAGAGAGTAATTAAAGTAATAGAAACAAAGACTATAGTCGGCAACCAGATCAAATAAAGGTAGTGGCAAAATGATAGTTCAAAGTAAACGTACCCTCACAATGTTCGGATCCTGGCGAGCTTCTTCTGCTCCCAACATGAATGCCCTACCCCTAGCCTGGTTCCCTTGGGTTTCTACGACCCTGACCCTCGTTATTAGCATCAACTTGATTTGGATGATTTCCTTCAGGTTCTTGTACTTTATTCAATCCAGGGCAAGTTGACCTGACATGGTCGGTACTACCACACTCATAACATGCTCTAACAGTTGGGTTTCTAGCATTGACAGGATTCACATTCCTTGGCACACCTCTACAATCCTTGCAAATAACCCCGGCGGTTACTGTAAAGCATGTGCCACAAAGGCCCCCGGGTGCATGTAAGATTGCATGTGTAGAATTATAAAATTACACTAGGACCAAGTACCATATTCTCCTCTTCTTTTAGGGTTTACAGTAGTAGCAAAAACATTCCCAGTCCTAGAACTAGGAGTGCGTGATTGGTTTGTTGGGGACCTCTTATTTCATCCCTAACCATTCTTATCCTTTCTAGTTTCCCCCACATTTCCCTTCCTCTTTTTCGCAACTTTCTAATTGGTCCCCCATCTTTACAGCCTTCATCGGTCAGTGCACCCAGAAATCTGCAATAATTTTGGGGCAACATTCTGTATAGTCTTTGGCTTGTTACTACCACAAATCCCCACTGATTTGTGACAAGGCCCTACACATACCTTCTCCATCATCCCTACTCTCAAGATACCAAATGTGGAACTAAACCTAGCCAACTCATGAAACCTATCAGTATTACGCAGCATGGCCACTCCTGATTCATGCGTGATTCCACAACTCAATTCCAACTTTTGCATCGCATACTAGAAAAACTCTTGTATCATCATAAACTTAAGTCATTCCATGACATAACTAACAGCAACCTCCCCCGGCTTGCGTAGCGGATCTGAGAGTTCACTACCACTTAAAGCCTTACCCACAATGAACCAAGCTGTTGTACTTCACTATTGGTCATTTACTACAACCATTCATATCTTGTAACGTTCCCCATTTTCTCAATCCAACGAGTAAAGAACTACAAACCTCCCTTAAACCGATCATATTCCCTTATGGTTTACAAGCTAAGAACTCCTTATATTAACAACCTACCCCCGTGCTATTTACAAACACATTCCCACGTTCTCTAGAACATTCTCAATTTAACCAAGATTACCATTCGGATTTCTAACATTTTCCTCTGTCCTAACCTGAGCTACGCATTGTGGGGTACGAGGTTCAGCAAGTTGCTGGGTAATGATCGTCGAGAGAGGTCGGAGTGGCACTCGCACGCTCCCTTTACATTCCCATTGATTCCCCATTGACTCCCTCTATACCCCCAATAGGCCCCAAACCCTGGTCATAGTTCCTTAAAAAACTATGTCAAATCCGCAACCAAAAACAACAGAGGAAAGGATCACGGAAGGAAAAAAACACAAGAAAACCAACAACACAACACTAGGTAGCTCATCATTACCTCCCCTAGGTCTTCTACCCCTACCAAACCCTTCACAGTATACTTCGTTCCCACGACCTAGTGATTCGGCAGCAAGCTGGACAGCACTTCGGGTCCTCATCCTTGGCGGAATTATCTATACGAGGGAGAACATGGGCAACGTTAGGTAAGTGGGAAGACTCGAACATATATATAGAATATCTTACTATATATAATCAGATATACACGTAACTCCACCCTACGGTGTCAACATCGATTTGTGTGAGTTATGATACGCTTATAACTAAGTGACACCGTACTTATATTGCATCCTTTCCCCCATTCATATCCAATATGATCCTACCCAGTCAAATGACGACATAAACTAAGGCACCAAACCGCAACACACAAAGGCATACAGAAGTGGAACACCGCGTACATAGATCCTATACGTAACTAGACTACGGATCTTAGGTTATAGTCTAGGCCAAACCACATAGTTCTCTATAACCTTGGCTTTGATTACCAATCTGTCACACCCCAATAATGGCGGAAACTCGGGAATGCAACATAATGATCAATCATAACACAAGATACAAAATAGAGAAAACTACATTGCATAAACTCCAAGTGCTATGAAGACCATCAACCTTGAACAAACTCAAGTGATGTCCCAAATCGCAACTAAAATCCACAATCTCTACAATATTCAAATGCCCACATAGGGGACCCCATAATCCGGATGATAATGTGGACTTAAGAAGTAGTCCAAACTTATTCCAAAAACAAACAGAAAAACACACAAAACAGAAAAACATCCGAAACTAAAATCAAACAACAAGAAAGCAAGACTTCAAACGAAATTCCACACGGGATACTTCTAAGTCTGATCTCAATCACCAAAATACTCTTCTTTCACTTCACCTGAAAATGATACTCAAAAACGTCAACAATAATGTTGGTGAGCTCGTATGTTTGACCTTAAACCCAAAAGCTGTGCCAATATTTCAACAGTGGACAATAGTGCTATATGACAGTGAATATATGCAAACAACCTTAGCATCACCGCTAATCAATAACCATATGTCACTTACGCACCTAAAGGGCCTACCAGCTGGAGCACTAAAATTAGGGTAGGACCACACATAAACCTGGGTAGGCATACCCATCCGCTCTAATAATCACACAAATACTGGGTAGGCGTACCCATCCGCTTTAAACAATCATACAACACATAATATTCACATAGCAGTCATAAGCACATATCTTGTCCCAAAAACAAAACTACATTTCGCACAGATCAATTCAAAACATTTCAAAACACCTTGATATCACTTCTCCCCCAACGGAAAAACAGAAAAAGTGGGGCTTAGGAGAACTCCTCACCTCAGCAATCTTTAAGCAACCAAATCTAAATTCCGCCAAGAAGGGAAGTCACTAGCAAATGCAACGACGGTAAAGTAAACCGTCTCCCGAGAGAGCTCAGCACAGACCTAGTCCAGTTAATGTCCTAATTTAATCATCCAATTCCAAAACAATCTTTACGTTTGATGCATAGAGTTTAGACGCGTTGTACAATTACCCAAAATAATTTAGTGGTGTGATGGTTGACGACTTAACACTCCACAAATCATAACAAATCAACTCATTCTTCGATAATACATACATTTAAACAATTTAGCGAGAAGTTTTGAGAAAAATTATATTTTTCGTCTTTTAGTGAAAATAAATAAAATAATTAAATATTATAAAAAAATCAAAAATCATGTTTTTAAGAAAATTTCTAAGTATAAACTTTTTACGAAATTTCGACATGACCCGTACGTTTATACAACGTTTTCCAAGGTTTCAAACCTTATTTTCAACAATTTTTCACAAATTCGACACTTTTCGACAAAATTCCAAAATCTCAATCTTTAACACTTACCAACACTTTTCCTCCAAAATATCATTCAATATCACTTCGTAAATACATTTTCACTTTCAAAAGTCCGACAAAGTTTTCATAACTACTAAATATCGCTTATTGGGCCTTAAGGCCCAACAAGGGTCCATTAGGACATTTATAAGTCCAAAATATAATCCAAGTCCAAAACCAAGGTCCATTTATATATATAAGTATATACTTATATGTAAAAATAATCCGGACCACAATAAGCCCTCCCATTAAGCCGCGGCTCAAATAGACTTATTGGGCCGTGAGTCCATAAACTCCAAAATACGTATATTAAGCTTTAAAATAAGCTAATAAGCTACGTATCGTATTTGGTTACTACCATAAGCCTCAAAAATAATCCACAACATACGCCATAACACAAAAATAATCAAAAATCACTTCCCTAGTGACTTTGACAAATGACGTGGCATATAAGCCCCAAATAAGCCAAGAAATAGCTTAAAAATAAGCCCGAATAAGCTATACAAGCTACTATAAAAAATAAGCATTCTAGCATCATATATTATTCAACCATCATGACCACAACATCAAAACTACAAAATCACTATTTTTCCTTTTTACTATTCACGAACCAAACACCCCTTTAATCATCCGTTTCGTTTCCAAAAATTGATTTTTACAACGATCAACTTGTACAACTAACATCTATGCATCAAAATAAACCCAAAAGGACAAACGAAATTTAAATTTGAAAACTTACAAGAAAATCTTCAAATTTGTAGATTTCGACACGAACCGGACAACCCAAACGTTGTTTTAATGAATAACCAAACACTAGAATCAACCCCAATATTTATGTCTTCATGTTTTCTTGATCAAACTTCAAAAATTATAAGAGTGTGTGTGTGGTAGGTGCGGACGAACCACCAAGAGAGAAAGGGAGAGGATATTTTTTTTGTAAAAATGATCTATGTGAGAAATGCTTAGATGTTAAGCATATAAGTGTACAACTTTAGACAAAGGAGCTAAAATTAAGCCTCATTGTCTCTTTTTCTTTCATATAACCGGCCATGGCATCCAATGTAGGTGTCGGGTCTTTCTTTTCGTGTTGAATCACTTAAATACTCGTAAAACTCAACCGTAACATTTACCCCAAAGTTAATTAGCATTTTTATTCACTTTAAAAATACTTTTTCATTAACCTAGAGTATTCACATGACATATTTTCACTTTACACCCTTCAAAACTCATTTGGACATTAACGGACGTGTCAGACTCATTTTTCGGCATTTCTCAAAATTCACGGGTCAAACCACCCGGAATACACATAACACAATAATACCTTCCAAAAGGGATTATTAATCACAATAAACCATAATTCATCACATATCTCATAAAATCACCACCGTCAACACGGTACAAAAATCTGAATAAACTGACAAAAGTCAAATAGTCAAAGGACTATAAATGAAATATTCAGAACATAAAAAGGGCAAAGGTTACAGGTACGTTCACTCTAAACAACCACTATGCTACAACACTATTTGATTCTGGTGCAGATTATAGCTTTGTTTCCACTACGTTCATACCTCTATTAGACCTAGAGCCTAGTAACTTAGGTTTTAGCTATCAGATCGAGATAGCTAGCAGACAACTAGGAGAGATCAATAAGGTTATACATGGTTGCAAACTAGAGATAGAAGGTCATACCTTTTGTTAATACAAATAATGCGTAAAAACATTATTTATATTTTTCGGACTCCTCTACGTTTTGAAGATGACAAAATGATGATGTGTCATTTTATACACTTTTTAGGGCCGTTTAACCCCTAAATCATGTGTTTATGCCCAAAATAGGTACTTAATCGTTCCTTTTCAGGTATTTTGCATTTGGAAGGCATTTGGAAGAAATACACGTGACTTGGGCTCATTTGGAGAAGAAATGGACAAGACTACGGACCTAC
Organism: Tanacetum coccineum; assembly: GCA_026074375.1. NCBI lineage: Eukaryota > Viridiplantae > Streptophyta > Magnoliopsida > Asterales > Asteraceae > Tanacetum > Tanacetum coccineum. The sequence goes on along the minus strand of BQNB010059785.1, from coordinate 15,517 downwards.
ACCAACATTGCTCAAGAATTTCTCCTTAGAAGCTGGAGACGGCGTCACAGATTACACGTGACGCCGTCACAACGATATCCAAGACGGCGTCACAAGATCTCAAGATGGTTTCAGATTGTACTACCCAGCCCATTCTCTAGAATATTCTTATCACGACGGAGTCACGATTAAAATGCGACGCCGTCGCAATGATTTTCCTATATATAGAAACCTAAAATTAGGGTTTTAGGTGTGCAACTTTAGATCAAAAAGAGGGTACGAACCCTGGTTCGTTTAGCAGCTGTTAGGGACGATTTTAGGGTCTCAAAACCCTATTGTACTTCCTTTAATTCATGTTCTAATCAAGTAAGACTTATTTAATCATTCAGTATGTCCTGTTGTGTGATTCTTATATGTTCTTGCTTTATCTATAACATGCTTGGCTAAACCTTCTATTGTGTTTATTTATGATTGTATGAAACCTAGGATGTAGATCTTAGTGGTGTTGCTTCTTGTGTTGAATATGCATGTTAAGCCTTAGAAAACCAGCTTTTGTCTGTATCGCTGTTGATATGTTTAGGAAAACATGATTGTGTAGAAAAGATACCATCGGGTGACAGTCTTTATACTACCTTGCCCCTTATATCGTTGATCCACTCTTAATATATTTCAAATGCATTTAATATACTCTTAGGGGCCTTGTAATAGTCTTCATACTACCTTACTTGTATGTTGCCTTAACGGAATATTAAATAGACAGCGGATTCGTGTAATTCATTCATGACTTAGGAAATAATTACATAGATCATCACAAGTGTGACAAAGCAACAACACTAGGATAAGCAATCTAAGGAGTAATACATGATTAAATAAACACAATCTTTTATTATATTGTTATCACCAGTAGCGTAGTTTAATATTTAGTTTAATACTAAACCAACCAACCTCTCAAATATATGATTTACCTGCTTTCCTATAAATATAAAAATACAAAAAGAATCCTCTCTCAACCCTTAGAACTCTATTAGACCGTGATCAAGCCTTCCTAACCTATTCCACTAAAGAACGATAACAACCCTCGAGTCTTACCTATACTACTTCTACAACGGTTAGGTACTCTGCCGAGGGAGTTGTAAAACTTCGTGTAGAAGTCTTACGACGACCGCATCAAGTTTTTGGCATCGCTGCGTAGGTAATAGTTAGGTTTCGATCATAGTTTAGCTTAGTTCTTGTTAGCCTTAAAATATGGTGACATATCCGGAATTACATTAGTTTATTTATAGCATGACACGTAGGGACTAATAATGACTAGTTACGATAGTTATGTGTCATTAGGACTATAAATTCCCCCTCCATACTTCCTTGGAGGGGTGAGGATTCATTTTGTAAAGTGGGTGTGTTCTTGTTTCTCTCTCTAGACACACACATCTTCTCTCTAATAATATGGCTAAGCATTTGTTTAATCCTCCCCGACCTCCGGATAATGTCTCTTGTTAGTGATATCTTATTATTAACATTTGGTATCACTCGCCATGGGTGGGTTTAGTGGTTTCGTTGTGTTCGATTTGAGTTTATATTCGGCGCATTTGTGCTTATTGAGTCTAAAATTTTACAACGTTTCAATTTGTTTTCTAGACGTCAACCATAAAAAACATTTTCAATTTGTCACTTTGAATCTTTGAATATTTTTTTTGCTTTTGACGTCAAATGGATTAGGCAACAAAGTCATTTTGTGTTATCATTTTATGTTTGCTTGTTTATTTCGGCTTGGCTTATTTTTTTCCTTTCTTCTTAGATCTTTATGTCATAAAATCAAAGGCTAGCTTATTTACAAATCTGATTTTTTTTCAAAACACTAGATCTTTATGTTCATGATAATGGGCTTAATTTGGACTTAGCTTTTTCATAAAGTTTTTTGTTAGTGTTTTCGTGGGCTTCTTTTGATTAAATGCGTATTTCATGAAACACAGCTCCAATTTTTTTTTCCAAAACTGTTTAAGCTTATGTTGATATTTTTGTAGCTTATTCCGGTGTTATGTGAGCTTATTAGACATAGCTTATTCTTAAAGCTTATTCTTATTTTGGTTAGCTCATTTTAAGTGGTCCAAGGTTGAGACAAAGAGACATAGATCCATCTTTCTAGCAACAAGGACAGTGTGAGTTTGGTTGTTTTGCTAGAAGACAAAGACAAGGACATTGTACACGAATTAGCAACTCTTGTGAAGGACACGAACTCGCACTTAAAGAAGCACCCGGATTCGCAATTTACTTGTCAACGAATTCGCAAAATTCCCTTTGTCACACGAATTAGCAACATTTCTTTGTTGAACGAATTCGCAGCTTACTTTAACATCCGAATTTGCAGTTCACCTCTTTCAACCGAACTCACAACTCTCTTTAGAAGACACCGAATTAGCAATCTTGTGAAGGAATCGAATTAGCAAGTTTTGTGTGTCAAACGAATTCGCAATCCTCTTATTTGTTGACCGAATTCGCAATTTCACTTACAAACCGAATTTGCAACTCAACTAAAGCATCAAATACACATTTTAACTCTTTTTGGGTTTTTCGGTTTCGAGTGTCGGTTCATTACGGGACTTCTAATCTATACCATTACGATCGTGAACTCATTTCGATCAACGCGGTATATTCACTTGATTCCGACGATAACCGTACCAGTCCGTGAGACGAACTTAACACTCGTTTCATTTTTTTGAAGTTTCAAACGAAGAAGACAAAATTTTTGGAGGGAATATCTTTTATTAATTAAACTTTATTGGAAAAATGCACATGCAGTCCCTACATGTCTAAGACCATTTCATATCAAGTACTTGGTGAATTATTAACCATCAAAGTTGAAAATACTTTGCACTGTTGGTCCTTAATTGCTACAATTCAACCGTTTGTCCTCCAAAGTGAACCGTAATTGCACCGTTTGTCCTTAATCGAGTTTTGATCAACCGTTAATCATTTCAAGCTCAAAATTTGTGCACCGTTCATCATTTTAGCTCAACAAATTGTTAACGAAAGTTCAAGTTTTTCGACAACAACAACGATTTCACCAACAACAATTAATTATTCATTCATGATTTTTTCTTGATTTAGTTAAATCCCGTAAAAGTCGTTTCTTTTTTTTCGGTTTAAGTCATAGATTTGTAAAATCCCGTGAACGTTAATTGATTTCAATCCAAAACAACAATCACTTTACCTACTTAAGATCCTATAAATCATTTTCACTTCAAATTTCACAAATCATTCATCATGACAGCTCCATTAACAACTTCCACAACCGACAGTCAAATGCATAACAACATCATGGCAGCTGGATCAAGGGATTGTTCACCAATGCTTGCAACAGGACGATATGCACAATGGCGATCACGTTTCTTAAGATACATTAATACAAGACCAAAAGGTGATGCCTTGAGGAAATGCATTTTGGAAGGTCCATACCAACCAACTACTGTCACAATCCTAGCTGTTCCTGCAACAGATAATTCTTTAGAAGTTCCAGAACGAACAATAGTTGAGACAATCTTAACTATGTCACCTAAAAACAAAGACCATTATGAATTAGAAAAGGAAGCGATTCATTTGATATTGACTGGAATTGGAGATGAAATATACTCAACTGTTGATGCTATCGAAAGGCTACAACAAGGTGAATCCCTTAACATTCAAGATGTCAAGACAAACTTATTTTGAGAATTTGGAAAATTCACCTCTCACGATGGAGAAACAATTGAGTCATATTACATAAGGTTTTACAAGCTGATGAATGAAATGACCAGAAACAATTTGACAGTTGATAAAATGCTAGTCAATGTTCAATTTCTTCAACAACTTCAACCAGAATGGTCAAGGTTTGTAACAATTGTCAAGCAACAACACAAGTTGGATGAAGTTTCATATCACAAGTTCTTTGACATTCTGAAACAATATCAAAAGGAAGTTAATGAACTCCGTGCTGAAAGAATAGCCAAGAATGCTAACATATTAGCACTTGTTGCTACTGCTCAACCACATCAAGATCCATATTACCAAACATCAAAGTCTCACAAATCATATGCACCAACATCAAAAGCCTCACTTCTAACCAGATCTCATGCAACTACAAGTCACAAAGGCAAAGAGATAGCCAAGCCAATTACACCTCCATCTGATTCACCTTCTGATGAAGACAATGATCCTGAACAAGCTCAGAAGGATAAGGAAATTCAGAAAAATTTGGCTCTCATTGCAAAGGACTTCAAGAAACTCTACAAACCTACCAACAACAACCTCAAAACTTCCTCAAACACCTGAAACAAGAATGTGGATACTACTCCAAGATACAAGAACGACAATCAGACTGGACAGTTTAGGAATCAGAGGACAGTGAATGTTGTTGGGGCTAGGGACACTGTAGGTGGTCAAGTAGTACAGCAGTCTGGGATATAGTGTTTTAACTGCAAGGAATTTGGTCATTTGGATAAGGAATGCAAGAAGCCAAAACGGGTTAAAGACTCCACGTATCACAAGGAAAAGATGTTGCTGTATATACAAGCTAAGAAAGGTGTTGAACTTCAAGCAAAGCAATCTGACTGGCTAGCAGACACGGATGAAGAGATTGATGAACAAGAGTTGGAAGCACATTACAGCTATATGGCAAAGATCCAGGAGGTTCCTAATGCAGACTCAAGCACTAATTCTGAGCTATTGGAACAAGTACAATATGATACTAGATATAATGTGTTTGCCAATGAAATATAACATTTTGAGCAATCTGAATCCATTAGTAACACATGTGTAGTGGAAATGGGTGATAGTAATGTCATTCTTGATTCACCAGATATGTGTGATAATGATATTCAGAATGACCAAAATGCTGTAGAATGTAATGATGAGCGTGTTGCGCTTGCTAATTTAATTTCAAATTTAAAACTTGATGTCGATGAAAATAAAAAGATTCAAAAGCAATTAAAGAAAGTAAATGCACCATTGACTCAAGAATTGACTGAGTGTAAATCTATTCTTGCAGAAACTTGTAGAACTTTGGGGGAATCTAATAGTATTCAGGATAGTTGTCTAGTTGCACTTCAAAACAAACAGACTGAGCTTGAGAAGTACATGGCCTTTAATGACCGTACCGTTGATTATGACAAACTTGAACGTAAGTTAAATGAAACTCTAGGACCATTAGCTCAAAAGGACATTGACATAAAAGAAGGTTTAAAACTTAAAGCCTATGAAATTTCAGTTGTCCAAGAGAAACACAATGAGTTAGTCAAATAGAGTCTTTTAACTAAGTCACATTACGAAGGTCTTGTCAAAGAGAAAACAAAGGTCATAACGGATTTGAAACTTAAGGAAGAAAAAGATATTGACAAAATGATTTCAATGGAAAACCAATTAAAGTTTTTGAATGAAATTGTTTACAAAAAGAGTCAATCAATCCAAACCATTCATATGTTAGCACCCAAATTCCCTACATTTAATGGAAGACCTACCTTTGCTAATCCAAAGTACCTCAAAAAGGCTCAATATGAGAAGCCATGTTTGTATGAGATCCCACATGACCAATCTGATCCTGCAAACAGACTCATCCCCGATAGGGAAGAGATTCTGACTCTTGAAGAAGAGAGTCGATCAAAATTGAATAAAGACTTAGTCATACCCTATGACTACACAAAGTTAAATAGTCTTTATGAAATTTTTAAACCCCCGACCCAGGAATATCAAATACAGCTGGCACATGCAAATGAAATAAGGAAGAAAATGTGGAGAACATCATTTGTGAAAACGAAACCAAATATTTTCAAAAACATAGCTTTCTTACTTGTGTCCAAATCAATAAGCAAAAGTAGACAAGCGTATAATGTCATGACGAATAACATAAATCATCTTAGAGAAATTGTCGATCAAGCTTGGGTGAAACATTCTGATAACCTTTAAAACTAAGCATTTTTGTATATATAAATTATAATAAATATAATAAATATATAAGGATTATTTCAAAATTATAATTCAATTCTAGTAAGTAAGTATTCCGAAAGACTCAAAGAAAATTCCTTTCGACCAAAGGAAAAATCAAAAATCCCTCGGGTCGTTCTCCCAACGAGGTGCAAATTAAAAATCGAATACGTTTGTGATCGCGCGTTTGAATGGATTAAGGGTTTTTGGATTTGGGATTACTAATTTTGACTATTAAAAAGCAAAAACGAATACGGGAAACCTAAAAACGAAAGCTAAAAGCGATTTAAACTTAAAAACGAGAACGGGGTTCAAAACCCGTTCTTTGAAAATTAATTTTAAATCAATTTTTTACGAGTGCAAAATTAATTTTCCTAGGTGCAAAAGAAAAGACAAATAGGCTACTTTTAAGCTCAAAATAAGGTAGACAAATAGAACATTGTAAACTTAGGACCTAGAAACAGATAAAATTTAGACACCTAAGAACTAATATCAAAAATCAAAAGTTGGTTTGAAATCAAGAATAAGCATGAGAGTCAAATTTAAAAAGGTTGTTTTTTTAAAGAAAAGGACACAAACTAAATGTTGACAGTTTTAAATAAAACAAAAGAGACCTAAGGGACACAAAACCTACTGCATTAGAACATTAAAATGACTCTAAAACAAGACTCAAAAACAGGTTTTAAAGCCCTTAATCATATAATCACTTGTGAAACTGTTGTCACCATAGTTTCAAAGAATCTTTTTAGAAAAACCTTAAAACAAATATTAAGAACTTAAAACTTTTTTTGAAAATAGCTTAAGTTAACTAAAAATGGCTTGCACAAATTACCCAAGTGACCCAAAAGTTTTTAAACCAGATTTTTACCCACTTTAACCTACTATCCCAAACACCCCTTTAGTTTTCTAAAATCCTTTCCAAAACTGATTTAAGGAAAATCTAAGCAAAGATTTAAAAAACAGAAGATAACCAAGCAATGTTAAGCTAAAATAAGCACAATACAAGCAAGAATAAGCACTGAAATAAGCAATTAAGGAAATAAGCAGTTTAAAGGCATTTAACGGTAGTTTAGCACAAAGACTTAAACAAAGCACAAATAAGCAATCAAGAAATGACAAATAAGCATAAAAGACATGAATTAGAAAGAAAAGACAGAAAATAAGCAATCCGTATTTTTTCCAACCCGCTCTTTTTAAGCCACTCACTTCGTTTCATAAACTCTTCACAAATCACAACCAACACGGTGCAGCTCTCCTATTGGCCATTACACCTCATCAAAACCCATCAACGGCTCACAATCATTTCAAAAGATTCAAACGGATGAAGATTGATGGGGCATTCTAGATATCCTCTCCCTCTTTAACTAACTCCTCTATAAATATAGAGCTGAGGTACATAATTTTTCATGTTGTTGTTTTTGTTTTTTAAATTTCAGTTTTTGATTTCCTTCTAAATTAAGCATTTTACTTTTAAGTTTTTGAATTCAGCTTAAATCACTTGTACTTTCCTAATTTCAATTTGTACTTCATCTATTTGTGTAATACAATTCATTTTCCAAGTTTACTTGAACTCTAATTCAAATGTTAAGTCGATTTTAATCAATTAGCCCTCAATAAGCTCAATTGAGCTTATTTCTATTCACAAGCTTAAAATATTAGTGTTTTAAATTACTGTTTTTAGTCATTAATCTACTCACTTTTGTCATTTTGCATTCAAATGTTGATCACTTGAGGCTATTGAGTTTAATTTGGAAGCTCACAAGTTAAATAAGCTTAAATTTAGCTTATCAAGGTTTAGAGGCTAGGGAGCCGTATAGGATCAAGGTTTTTAAAGTCACTCATTCAGAAGGAGTGACTTAGTTCTGAGACTCCAAAAAGTCAGGTTTCACTTTCCTAAACTTCAAATTTTGCATTTAAAAGCTTCATTCATTTTAGCTTAATCATTTGGAAGCTATAGCTTAATCATGTTTCATTGAGTTTAGTTAGCTCATTGTTAAAAGTGTCTTAATCTGTTTTAGTGTTAATTCATTTAAATTTTACTTTTCAAGTTCTGTCATAAAAGTTAGTCAAAAGCTATAAGAGTAACTAGCTTATTTTGATTAATAAGCTCTAGGTTAAAATGATCAAATAGCTTAACTAGGTTTAGTCTAGGTTGAGTAGCTAAATGTTTTTAGCTAAATTTGATTTTTAAACAGTTTTAAGCTCATTTTTATTTTGACAGATTTTCTAAGGGAGTGTTTGGATTAGGCCTTAGTTGACTCTAAAAGTCAACACTACTTTGTCAAATTACATCATACAGCTAAGTTAGGACATAATTCAAGTTTTTAAATAGATTTTAGAAGTTAGGTTTTAGAATTCCATAGCTTAGAGTTTTTAAATTCATTCTCAGCACCAGGACAGTTTTAAAGCTGAGAAAGTATTAGATTTTAAAGATTTTAAAAGCATTTTAGAGATCAAGGTTGTTTAGTGTTAACTTAGATTCATTTAATTACAAGTGAGCTTAAAAATTCTAGCCTATATCTTTGTTACTTGCACATTGAACCAGCTGCCAATTGCACCAGCAAGCACAGCATTTCAGCATAAAATTTGCCATTTTTCTCTTTGATATTTTTCTATTTCTATGAAAACCTTGCAAATCCTTTTAGCTAGATTGATTTTAGATAAGTAGGTTAGCTTACTTTCAAAATCTCAGCTTATAGAGTCCAAAAATAAGCTGTTAAGCTTAAGAGAGAAAAGCTCAAAAATAGTTTCATCAAAACTTTGCATTTTTCATCTTCATTTTCTTTCTAAAATTGTTAAACATAGGTTATTATTAGTTTAGATTCCTTTAATACACATCTTAATCTTAAATAAGCATCTTTTAGTTTCAAGTTTTATCAAGTATTAAGCTCTCAATAAGCAAAAAATCCTAAAAAGTTAGCAAATAGGTACTTTCTGTGACAGAAACTTGTAGCTTATTTTTTCAGCTTATTCTTTGGGTAAAAGTCCAAAGAGCCTTTATTAAAGTTGTTAGGATTAAGCTGATAAGCAACTTTGTAGTTTTAAGTTTTTGCTAATTCTCAAAATTTAATAAGCCAAAAATAGGAAATAAGCTAGGGTCTGTTTAGTACTTTTCTTAAACTACAAGGGTACCCGTTTTCTCTATGGTGTAAATTTGCCAAATTTAGCCCGCCTACCCTGTAGTTTACTATCTTTCAATTTCTACCCTGTTCTTCTTAGATAAATAAAATAGTTTTAATATTTTAGAATTTAGTTTAAATAAAATTAGGGTTTAGTTTTAATTGGACAAATTAGGGTTCAATTAAGGTATAAAAATTAGGGCTTTTCATACTAGTAAATTTCTGCACCTTTTTAGTTTATAAAAACTATTTTTCTATATTTTTCTCATTTAATCTGTATTTTCTAGGAATTTAAATAGAATTTAGAGGTTACTTTTTCTTAGAAAATTCATAAAAAATAGAAAAATAATTGAAAAATTAAAATTCTTTTTGCATTAATTTTCATTTTAAATCTAGTATTTTTGAAAAATAAAAGAAAAATTTTAGTGTTAATTTTTAGAAAAAGTTTATTTTTGATAAATCATTAAATCTTAGAAAAATCATAAAAAATTCAAAAATACATAAAAAATTCTAATTCTTTTTCCTAAAATTTTCATTTTAAATTTGTGATTTTTAGGTATAAATTTTGTTAAAAGTCGTGTTTTAGTTTTTAAATTTCAGTTTTAGCTCGCGTTTAATTCGATTTGTGCATTTAAATTTCGTGCTAGTTAATTGTTTTTCAATTCTTGCTATTACATTTGTAGTGTAATCAACAAATCAAATATCCTTTACTATTCTAAACTCGAATCCGAATCATTCTTAAATTCTCAATTCACGATTTCGTTGGGGACTACGACCCGAGTTGTACCAATACTTCCGGATAAATATATCACGTAATTGTTGTTTTCTTTTGGTGAGATTTTTAACTTATATTCCTCTTGGTTGAGTAGTATTATGGATTAGGAATGCTTACGAGAATTTTTAATACTAGATTGTTTATATAAATTTGCTAGGTTTTAACAATCAACCAAAACTCATTGAGAAGAACAAAGGAAAGGGTGTGGACACTTATTTTGAAACAAACAATCATCTTGGGGAAACGCTTCTGCAACCAATCAAAATCAACAAGTGGTAAGACAACAACTGCGTATAAATATGAACGATCCTAATTGCCAACGACTAGGATTGCTCCCAAGTTGGTGTGTACATGATTTGACAAAACAGTCACTCACATTCTGGCCTCAAGTAGGAAATTCATCTTTTTGCTAAGCCTTATGAATGCAATTGCACCTGTCTTCTAGGAAAAGCCCAAAACATGTGTCATTTCAGTCACTAAGGGAATCTGTAGGCTCAAATGACATGGTTCATAACTACTACCTAGAGGAAGCTAAGAAAAAGGCACAACTTTAGAAAGATAAAGCCTTGAATATCAAACCTAGTGTGCAACAATCTGCTAGATTACTAAATAATGCTAATGGTAACAAACCGAAACATAGGAACTTTAATCAACAACCTCGGAATTGGCCACCATCCATGAGTAGTCGTGTATCGAATAGAACTGTTAACACAGCAAAACCACCCAGGAATCAAAAGACTTTCTTGAAGTCAAAAGACTTGGCATGTCCTACATGCAAAAAGTGCATTTACAGTGCAAATCACGATGAGTGCATCTTAAAATACCTCTCAAAGGTGAATTACCGTGCCTATGCACAAAAAAAGATGCACAATCCCATAAGACAACAAAGAGATATATACCCGTAGAAAAGAAAAGCGACTCAAAGAATCATGGTAGACAGATCCCCATAGGACAAAGGTTTTCTCCAAATAAGTCCTCCAATGTGTATCTGAAAACAACACCACCTAGATCTGGTCTTACATGGAAACCAACAGGTAGAATCTTTAATCAAGTTGGTCTTAAGTGGATTCCCATTAGAAAGTCAGTTGAAACCCGCTACAACACGAATAATAGTGCTTCACCATTAGGAAAGGAAACACATAATCCTAAAACTATTATTTGTGCAAACTCTTTATCTTTGAGTGCAGGTACTTTAATGGCTTCCGAACCCATCTCTTCACAGGGTTCATCTAATGTAAATATTCTATCAACATCAACATCTTCTTTGTATAAAGATTCCATTTTAATTATGTTAGAAATATTTTTGAAAAAGAAAATACAAAAATATAAAATTTCAAAAAGAAAAATACAAAATTAAAAATCTCAAAAAGAAAATACAAAATCAGAAAAACAGAAAATTTCCAAAAAGAATCTTCTCGATATGTCTCTTGGAATCGATAACATTTACGTACCTAGAAATGTTGATTAACATCGACACGGGCATGTAAATGAAGTTCGAGCAAGAGTTTCAAATGCTTTCAAAACATGTCATTTCTAATTTTTTTTCTTAATGATTTATTATTAAATGTCAGATAATAACCCGTTCTTCAAAGAAAAGGAAACTGTACGCTTCAGTGCATTTATCCTTAACAACGAAAAGAGAAATCTTTTTAGTCTTGAGCTATTTCAACAAAACATTCATAGTTTGTAGCTCAAGTCAATTGCGCTTGTTTATTAAGTGACAGGATAACAAACGGTCTTTAGATAAAGGAAAAGTGTGCAATATGTAATTTTACCTCCACAACGAGAAGATACAACCTTCTCGGACTTGACTGACATAATAAAGTCAATTCTCAAGACATTCAAAGTCTTTCAGAGCTACAAGTAACTTTGGTTTTTCAAAACACGTTGAACACAATTTTTCAAGAATTTCTTAAAAGATTCTTCAAAATCTTTCAAAATTGTGTGTTCGACACTCTCTCCTCATGTGTTTTAGCTCAAGAAAAAGGATAGTGTACGTTTCAGTACGCTTACCCTTAACGTTAGAAGAGAAGTCCTATAACATTTGGTTTTTCAAAAAGTTGAACACGATATTTCAAGAATTTCTCGATGACAAATCATAACTCTCAAAATTGTGTGTTCAACACTCCAACCCTCACGATGTTTTCAAAAGACAACAATTTCTCAATTGGTCCTATTTTTGAGAGGGAGTTTTTCGAAAAACAAAGTTTTATTGTTCATGGATACATCAACAACGATAATTCTTATGTATTTAAAACATTATCAAAATATTTCAAACCATTCATGCTAATAATATTTTCTCCCACAGAATTTTCAAGACATATTTTAATCACAAGGTATTTCAAAAACTAAGTGTTTATTATTTAAAATAAGGGGAGAAAATATAATTAAAATATGATCTCATCGTCTTGAAAATAATAAGTGATCTAATGACTCAAAGTGCTTGATACTCTTCGGAAAAGGTTTTATGGTTACGATCTCATATCCAACAACATCTTAATTCATGATGATTATGAAGTCATAAGGTGGTTAGATTAGGTATTAGTCCTATGATCCAACCAGAACCAGAGGGATCTACCCAAGGACAATCCATAGTTAGAAATAGCAGTCCTTAGGTACGATTGGAGATGAATGAGTATAAAGAACCAGAGGGAGATGAAGGGGTTGAAGAATGAAAAAGAAATGTATGGATAAAGGGTGAAAATAAAGAAGCCCTCCGTACACACCTTAGGCAGAAACCTGGTCAATACATAATCTATCGGTTTTCACAAAGATGAATTCTGATAATGAAGACGACATCATGGACCCAGTGATGCAATGCACAACCCTTCCCAGCCATTCGAGTTTCTCTTAACAGAAACTTTTCTCATTTGTCACGGAGATACACACGACTTCTATTGACTTTCTCACTCCAAGTTAGTTAATATTGAATAGGTGGCAGTCTGCTCCAGCCTCCGAGTACTAAAACCAAAATGCACTAATCGAGTTTAGAGCCAAGAGATCAATAAAATAAATCTCATTAGGACACATTCAATGACAAACACTTGTTGAACACCAATAAGTTCACAATCTCTTAACAAGAGTCATACGCATTATCCTTGTGATTTTGCCAGAACATCCGAGTGATACTTAAGTATTCACCATGAAGATGGAAATCCTGCTTGAGCCAACATCAAACAAGCTCTTGGTAGGTGACTTGCACGATTCTATATGAATCAAACTTATGTCAACTGGAAAGAAATGATGGTGCGATTCAATGTGAATCAAACTTGTTCCAGTAAAATGAATTGATGGTTTAATCAGAAAGATAGTAACTATCTGATTCACTCTTACCGTGTTGTCTACTTTGAGATGCTCAAGTAACGATAACGGCTAGTGCAGCTGCGAAACCCTGTCAAGAAGATTCATTTGAATTTTATCTGATCACAGGCAGTATTTATACTAATTAACGGGGAACCGTGGTTATATCAACCTTATTCGACGAAGTGACAAAGACACTCTCATCCATATCTGACGATTATCATTAACATAAACTTGCAAGTTATACGGTGGTGGCGGTATCCTAGTCTAGCTGAAGTCAGATTCATTGCTCAAACTACAAAGACATACTATAAGCATTAAGAATCAAGAATCATGAAAGCTCAAGAATTAAAGACAAAGACTTCCGCATACTCTGATATTAATGATAACTCCTCAGAAATCAAGCTTCGGGGGAGATTGTTAGCAAGCTTTCAAGATGATGCAAAGTATGAGCATGTTGGTCAAGACACAAGATCATAAGGTGGCAAAGACAATCAAGACTGAAGGATAAAGATTTAAAGATCTTGGACGTAAAGACGAATTCGAAAGACAATGAAAAAGGCTCAAGATTAAAGATCACAAAGCATGAAGAAACAAGCCTACAACAAAGACAGAGACTAAGATCACAAGAGCTTAACGACAAAAGCAATCTCATTTGATCTCATAAAGGAGTGTCACAATGAACTCACTTCGGGGGAGATTGTTAGCCTCAAAAATATTGAGTCGAACGAGAAGTTCGTTCATTAGGAATATTAGGTCTCGGTCATTTATATATTAATGTTGTAATAGGCTAGAACGGGAATCGAGCTCATTTAATGTAATCTAATATGTCACGTGTTACTGGCTTAAAAGCCCAAGTAAACTCGAGCCCAACCCAAGTTAAACCCATAGCCCATTAAGCCTTACTAAGGTCCGCCCAACATGGGTATAAATACCCCTCTCCAAGTGTGGAGAGGGTGTTGGTCTCATTTGTTTCACACACTTGTGTAATCAACCATCTCTCTTATTTTCTCTCTCTAAAATTCTTTCATTATCTTCTCATCTTATTTTTCTTGTATCAATGGTGAAGTGAAAGTGTATCCGGGTTCTAACATTAAATGTTAATAATAAGATATCACTAACAAGAGACATGATCTGGAGGTCGGGGATGATTAAACAAATGCTTAGCCATATTATTAGAGAGAAAAAGTAGAGAGAAGATGTGTGTGTCTAGAGAGAGAAACAAGAACACACCCACTTTACAAAATGAATCCTCACCCCTCCATGGAAGTATGGAGGAGGTATTTATAGACCTAATGACACATAACTATCGTAACTAGTATTATTAGTCCTTACGTGTCACGCTATAAATGAACTAATGAAATTCCAGATATGTCACCATATTTTAAGGCTAACAATCTTCCCTCAATATGTGGACATACGGAATTACTTACAATGTTCATATCAGGTACAAATACAACATAAATAAAGTCTTCCAAAGCACTTCCAAAGCTGAAGATGTCTTATGAGTTCTCCTTGTCTTGAAACTTGTACTCCAGCTTGGATCTTCATTATCTTTACTTGTACATGAACCATTGTAGTATGCATGAGTTGGATTAACTTCCCCCTAATTCATGCAGCATGTATTGAAAAACTTTCTTCATAGACTTCTTTTTGGCAAAGTTTCTGAATCAGCTTCCCCCAAACCAACATCCCTATCTTAAGTAGATTCTGAAACTTTGATGTAGCTTCAACCATCTTCTACTTGTCATTGACGTGCACATCAGAATTTTGTAGAAGTCAAACCATACCAACAACCACTGCTTCTTGTCATTAGGGTTTGGTGAATATTTGTTCGGGGGTGCATGCGAGAAATCAACAACGATTCTTCTCACGTATGCAGAATACTTCATAAACCATACTAAGTAATGTAGTATACACTACTTCCTCCTGGAAGTTGACATGGTAACATCAAAGTCAATTAAGTCCCGGATGTACACATTTTCCCCCATGATGGTTGCGAACTCTCAGAAGCATCATTGTTATGTAAGTCTATATACTCGAGAAGTTCTTGTCTTAAGCACAAATCTTGAAATCCAAACAAAGCATTACCCTCTTGTCTTCAGAAGCCGTAGAGGAGATGAAGCAAGAATCAAGAAAACTTGATGTCATTATTTTTGGTGTCAAACATATGTAAAATTAAGGTGGAGCAAGTTAATGTTCCATATAATTCATGCTAAGTATAAAAGTTATCTCCATGGAATTTTCATGAAAAATTTTAATCGCAAGGTATTTCAAAAACTAAGTGAATTAGTATTTAAAATAAGGGGAGAAATGTAATTAAAATGCGATCTTGAAAATAATAAGTGATCTAATGACTCAAAGTGCTTGATACTCTTCGGAAAAGGTTTTA
>BQNB010059784.1:0-37183 GCA_026074375.1 Tanacetum coccineum | reverse complement strand
AATTGTGTTGTGCAGGAACAGATATCTAAGAAAAGGACAAAAAACAAAGCCAAAACGACAAAACCGGACACGGGGGCAAAACTGCCAAATGCCCAAAGAGATACCCCAAGGGCCAAGTCTGCCACCTTTCCAAAGTTATAACTAACAAGGACTTGTGATGCAATTGGTTATATAACTTTTGGGGACTATTTCTGCCAAGTCCCCAAACAGTTTCACCCAACAAGGACGTGTGGTGCAACAACCACATACACATTGAGGGACCAATTTTGCCATTACCCAAAACTTTCACTCTGTCTCTCTCAAAACCATTTTTCCCGCCCTTTTCAAACCCCAACCAACTCACGGGTTAACACCCCCCTCTTTTACCCTGCAACCCTTCAACACCATGGTTAAACATCACCCCCCTCCTCCACTAAACTTTCCCAGCTACAAAAATGCCAACTTGGCAATCCCCCATTGTCCAAGAACCATTTTCGATGGTGAGGATGACTTGGGATTATAATTAAGGGCTGGGATTTGTCTTGGATTACACTCACACAACAAACACACCCCCAATTCTGTGTCTACAAGGAAACACAACAAGAAGAAGTGAGGAAAAAGACAAAAGATTGAAGACCTAGCTCGTTTTTGTATAAATAGGCCACCTTGTAAGCCTTAAAGGCATCATCTAATTTTCTGTCTTTGAATGTATTTTTACTTAATTTGAATTCAACTTTAAGTTTGTTAATTGTCTTTTAACTTTCAGCAAGTGTATTTCAATTTCGAGTTTTAATGAAAAATCGTTTTAAGCTCTAATACTCTCAATAAGCTCTCATTCAGTTAAAATAAGCTTCTATAAGCTCATATAAGGAAGTTTGATAAGCTTATAAAAACTTAAACTCTTCATATTTTATAGTTTTATAAGTTTTTTGTTTTGAAAACTTCAAGAATAAGCCATTTGGAAGATAAGCTAAAGTTGGAAGAGCTTATTGGCTTATTCACTGGCTTATCTATAAGCCAGAGCTTGTAGGTGAAAGCCCTTGAGGGCTCAAAAAGTCCTTGTAAAAGCTTGGACAAAGGTCATTACAATTTTCCCTTTAAAGCCTTAATTTTTAGATTTTTTTTTAGTTATTCAGTTAGGCTGATTAGAGTGCTTATTTCTTGCTTATTATTGTTCATTTATGTTGTTTAGTGCTTATTTGTCAATTCCCTTTAAGAATTGTGAGTTAAAACAGCCTTTTAAAGTGTAAAAATCCGTTTTAAGAAATATAAAGGGGTGTTTGGGTTAAGTGTAAAAACGGGTCAAAATGGTGTGTCATGGGTTGGGGTTACATGGGTAACTTTAGCTTAAGGGTTAGAGCTTATTTAAGTCTGTTTTTCTAAAGCTTTTTAGTCAAAACCTGTTTTTCAAGTTTTCACAAGTGTTTTTTTTAAACTGTGGTTTTAAAAAAGGGAATCAATGGCTTATTTGGATAAGCCATTGTCAACTTGAGTTGTGGTGTCAAAAGTGTGTCATTTGTGTGTTAAAACAAGCTGTCAAAAGTTCTATGGGTCACTTGACTTTTTGAGTCAAAACTACCAAAGTTTTAAGTGTCATTTTTCAAAGCAAAAAAAAAAAGAAGCCCTTTTTCAAGAACCAAATTCAGCATGTTTTAAATGTTTTTAGAAGCCTAGATTTTGAGCATAAGCTCACCTTAAGTCATTTTTCATCTGTTTTAACTTTGCTTTTAATTTTGAGCTTATTTGACAGCTTAAAATAAGCTGTCAAATTAAGCCCTTGTCTTTAGCTTATTCTCCCCTGGTGCTAGGGGGTGAATTTTAAGCCCTCTTATCTAGCTTAATAGTCAACCTTAGCCCTAGATTTTGGCTTTTCTAAAAAGCCAATAAGCCCTTGTTTAAGCCCCTTTAGTTGTAGACTTTAGCTTGTAGTTTAAGTAGCTTATTTTTAAGCTTTAAGAACCCCTTTGACTGTTTTTGCTTAGCTTTAGTGTAGGGATTGCTTACTTACTTTCTAGCTTATTAAGAGCTTTTTAGTTGTTTAATTCAGTCTCTTAGTTGCTTATTAGGTATGTTAAAGGCTTAGTAGCATATTTCCTTTTTTCCTTTGACTTATTGAGGGGTTTAATCCCAAATTCTACAACCAACAGTACTAACATCCCAAGTTAGTACTGTTTGAGGGTAATAAGCCCACTTCATTGCTTATTGGAGCTTATTCCCATAAGCTAATTTGTGATCCTAGAGCCTATTAGGTTAGTTGTTAGGCTTTGAGCTTATTTTCTTATTGTCTTAGCTTATTTTGTGTAAAAAGTCCAATAGCTTAGCCACTTTTTGCCTTTAAAGCTCATTTAGATTTCTGCCATTTAAGCCCTCTTTCAGCTTATTTAGTTGTCACAATTTAGCTTCTTAGTGCTTATTTAGGTTAGTTTAGGTAATATTTTTTGCTTATTAGTCCAAATTTTAGCTCAAGTGTCCAAAGTGTCCAAAAGACTTAGCTATTTTAAGCCCTTAAGCTCATTTAAGCTTCTGTCGAATTTAGAAGCTCTTTTTAAGCTTATTTATAAGCTTTTAGAAAAAGTTGTAGTTTTAGAAATTGTTAAGCTCAAGGAGCTTAACAACTTTGGTTCACAAAGTTTTTTATAAAAAAAAAGAAAAAAAAAAGGAGACAAGGGGTGACCCGGGTGAGCAAGACTCGAACCCGGGTCTCTACCCTCGTACACCTCTCTTTTTGTAGCAACACTTACCGCTGCGCCCTTGGGACTTTTTCATTAAAGTCCCAAGTGGTTAGCTATATAAGGGAATTTTCACCCTTATAAGCTATAAGCTGTTTCAGCTTATTTGCGGGCTTATTTATAAGCAAATTTTTGGTTTCTTATTTTTCGTAGGTTAGTTATAGCGTCTAGTATTTTAGGTAAAATTTTCAGAATTTTTAAAAGTTGTTTAGTATTTTTTATAATTTAATTTAGTTAAAAGTTTAAAAAATTCATAAAAAATACAAAAATTATCAAAAAAAATATTTTTCTTTTTTAGAAAATTTTCTTTAGTCATATAGTTTGTAGGAAAAATATAAAAATTTTCGTAAGGTCATTTTTGTAACTTTTTGATTTTTAAAGAACGGGGCTCGGGTGCGGTTTTTGTCTTGACTTTCTGTTTTGGGGGTCAAACGACCTCCGTATTTCCAGTTTAGTCTTTTTCATCTTCGTATTAGTCCCCAAGAGTAGTTTTAGAAGGAAAATTCTTCGTTAGGTTTATTTTGAAGATTTTAGGTTTTTACCCTTAGTTCGGATTTTCGTGCTCTCGTTTTCTAGCTTAATTTCAATAATTTTTTAGGATTTTCATACCGGTTTTTGTATGTTATTTATAATTTAACTTTCCACACTCTCAAATCATTGATCTCTTTCAAACTCCAATCTTCCGACTGTATCGATTTTCCAGCACAGCCTCGTTGGGGATTAACGACCCGGGAAAATTCTATACTTTACTTCCCTCGTTTTATTGCATTTTGTTTCTGATACTATTCATTACAATATATATTTTATATTTTATTTTATATTATATAAATTTAGGTGTAGTTTACAAGCAACAATTTTTGGCGCCGCTGCCGGGGATGCTGTGAAAACGATTATCGTTACGTTATTTGACAATTTGTGTTTGAATCTGTGAATATTTTCTTCTATAAAAATATAAAATTACAAAATATTTTATCAATTTCTTTTATTAGTATAATTTATCAGATAAAAACCAAAGAAAAACCAAAAATATAAAAAACATTTGTCAGATAAAAAAAAAATAAAATTCACCAATGGTTAAAAATACCAAAAAAAAAATATATTCTCAACTAGGTATTATCATAATAAATTCCGGTGAACTTGTTGGTTCCCAACTCGAACAAAAGATTTAAAAACTTGCCAATTGTGTCTCTTACGACGTACAGCTCACCATGGAAAGATAAACAATCTAAAAAGTGTTGTATAAGGAGGGTTGTTCCTAGGAACATGACTACCCGAAAGAGAAATAAGCTTCGCGTTATTCACTCCTCCGCTCACACTGTGCGTTTATCTTTTTGAGAGCTACCGTGTGAAGTAAGTTGAATATATGTTGAAGTTGTCAAAATATCTCTATGTCCGGTAAAATACATAGTGAATAAATCATTGAAAAAACCAAAAAAATTAGAGATAAAATTTCTCTTATTTCTATTTTGTGATATGCTGCACAACAATCGTTTCTCAAAAGCCCTAAACCCGACGACAACCACAAGTCCGAACATCCTTCTGTGAATCACCAAATCTTGAGAAACCAAATAAACAATCAAGAAACATTTCAATCCTCCCATAGTATACTATGGCGATAATCGAACTATGGCGAAATTGCTCGAAGCACCCACCGAGGGATAAGAGGTATGCAATCGTTTGTTCCCGAAATTACCGCGAACAACTTTGGAGATCAGCATGGTTTCCTTAAACTTTTTCAAAACAAAACAGCATTTATTTTTATACACGATAAAGAAGACCCACTTGCCCCCAATCCGATATTTCACAACAAGATCCACGTTCTTCTACGTGAAGTTCCTCGAACGTCCCCTAGTACGACGTTAAAGTCTTATGCCTTTTCCCATTTTTCCCCTCGAGAGCATCCCGGATTTGGCTAAGAAAGAGCCCCCTCGATCGAATTCTTACATTGGAAGATCATTGTTTTCGAAATTCATTAACAACTTCCTTCCTCCTCTAAAACAACAAATCTATCGAAATTAAATCATGAGAATTAACAACAAAAAGTTTGATGGAAACATTTTACTAGGCATGGACCGATTTCATATGAATCATCTTACAGGATGCCCGCATCATGGGTTTTTCATAATTGCATCAACTGATACAATTCTATAAAGCCCTAAATTCAATGACAAGGGGAATTCATTAAACTCCGCTGCAAGGTGTCAACTTTTTGGATAAAATTCCTCGAGAATTGCCTAAAAATCATCGAGAGCTAGTTCCAAATTCGTCAATCACGAAGCAATGCCATAGTTTCCCAAAGTTAGTACGAGCTCCTTCTACCCCAGCATTTCTCATCCGATGTTGATGTAGCTTGAAAAAAGATATGGTTAAGACATTGGATACTCGATAAGAAAAACCTAACTCCACTCCCCGCTACCGTAAAGCCGGTCGAGCAAAGTTGTGAACTTTGCGGGGGTGACATTCTTTAACCAAAAAATTGTCACAGCCACCGATAGCAACATCTATCGTGACAATATCCAAGAATACGTGTCACAAGCCGCCGCATTTAACTACAACCAAGGGAATGCCAGTTACCGACCTCAGAATGGTTTTCTAACCAAATTCGACCTCCCGGTTTTCCTCCTATGCAAAACCATCAAAACAACCAAAATCGGGGGATCAATTTCAACAAAATCCGGGGAAACAATATGAACCAAAATCGAGGGTAATAATTTCAATCAAGGACAAGTTTACCAACCTCAGATTAATCAACCCCCGACTTTTCAAGCTCCACCATACCAAGCTCCCGCTCCAGCTCCTCCAGCACCAGGTGTGTCTAAGTCTGATTTTGATAACTAAACACAACGCTAATGACGCAGTTAGCAAAATAGCAAAAATATGCAAAAACCAAATGCAATATAACGGGACCCTAATCACCAAATTCGTGAATAGTACATAACTAGCTTCTACATTCGGGCCGTTTTCCTCCTTCTAAGCAAACACCATTTGCTAACCCGAAAGGGGGAAGTGAAAGCAATCACCACCCGAAGTCGGATGTTTTCTATAATGACCTCAAAACTTCTTCTCCTCCTAGAGACGGAAAATAACCCGAAGTGACGAAAGGGAAACGGTGCAACCAAGCACCGAAAACATCCAACCTCCGGTGGTCCAAACTAATGACCAAATTGGTGAGCCCGTTGTTGCTTCAAAGACTAAACCAACATTACCTTATCCTTCAAGGGCCAACAAAGAAAAGCTTCCGTAAAAAAGACGATCTTCTAGCTTCAAAATTATGGAGATTTTTCGGAATCTCCATTTCGAGCTAAAGTTTTGCGGACACGTCTCCCTACCATTCCTAAATTTGTACCAATGTTTTACGAAAGATCCTCAATGACACGGTAAGATAATTGAGTTGACAAAGACACCGGTAAACGAGAATTGCTCGGCGGTTATACCTAAAAAGTTTCCCAGTAGAAACATGGGGTGACCCCAGCAGATTTCTTATACCTGTGGTGATTTTTCCGGAGATGAAAATGAATGCTTAGCCTTAGCCGATCTCGGTGCAAGCATCAACCTAATGCCTCTCTCCATTGGAAAAGTAACTAAGTTCCAGCATTTTGACCAAAACCACGAATTATACTTAAAACTTGGCCGACCGAGGTACGATTTCAACTTCCAACCGTGCATCGCCGAGGATCTTTTTCGTAGAAGGTTGGAACGTTTCTGTCTTTCCTAGCCGATTTGTGGATCTGATGAATACCATGGCCGGATCCACCGGGCACCCTTAATCTTAGGAAGACCATTCTTGAGTGACGGCAACTTGCCTTAATAGAAAGTTCACACGGTGAACAAATGACCCATAGACATGATGACCAATCCGTAACCTCAAAGTTGTGATATCAAAAACTCTCTCCTACAATATCATTGATACAGTTAACCTATTCGATGTTATTGACATTTGTTGTTAAGATAGTTCAAGAAGTAACTTGAAATTTCTGAAAGTGGCAATCCTACATCTACTTTCGGGGTCCCCATACGATCGATTCTCCTGCTCTCCTCTGTCACATCCCATCGAGAAGAGATTTTCTAATGTAAGAGATCATGCATTTCATGAACACGATGATTCAATACCACCGGGTTTGTAAAGGCATCTATGATCTGAGGGAGATACTGATTACCCTGAGGAGTTTTGTTTAAGTGTTGATCAATAGTGACCCAAAAACTCCCTCCTCATCCAGTTTGTTAAATTAGATGTTCCTGAAAAAGGTTAAATCTTCAGTGAAAGATCCTCCCGACCCATGAACCAAAGACCAATACCATCCCATCATTGTAGTTGCTTTTTTGGAGGTGGATGACAAATTACCCGTCCATAAAAAAAATAATCGCTAAAAACTTGAAAGATGAGGATAAAACCGCCCTGATCAAGGTTCTTAAGTCACACAAACATGCCATAGCTTGGAAGATTTCTGATATTAAGGGAATAAATCCACAGTTTTGCACCCATAAGATTTTGATGGAGGAAAAAGTACAACCGTATTATCAAACTCAGAGAAGGGTTAACCCCAAAATCCATGAGGTTATTAAGCAAGAAGTTATCAAACTTCTTGATGCAGGGTTAATTTACCCTATCTCTGACAGCCCCTGGGTAAGCCCGGTTCATTGTGTCCCTAAGAAGGGAGGCATAACCGTTGTGAAAAATGAAGAAAATGAGTTAATACCCACTAGGTTGGTTACGGGATGGCGAGTTTGCATCGATTACCGAAAACTCAATGATGCAACTCGTAAAGACCATTTTTCCCTTTACCAATCATGGGATCTGATGCATAGAGATAACCGGAAATGAAGTACTAGTTGCTTTTTTGGATGGATTCTCTGGCTACTTTCAGATCCCGATTGACCCACTTGATCAAGAGAAGACTACCTTCACCTGCCCTTACAGGACATTTGCCTATCGTCGCATGCCTTTTGGGTTATGCAATGCCCTGGCACGTATCAAAAGGTGTAGTTGCAAATCTTTCAACGATATGATTAAGAAAACCATGAAGACCCATCCATGGATTGATGTCATTTCATACTCGGTTTTCGTGATCTTCTCCTCTTGCCTTTCCCATTTAGACAAAATGCTCCAAAGGTGTGAAGACACCAATCTTGTGCTAAATTGGGAAAAGTGCCACTTTATGGTCAAGGAAGGCATAGTCCTTGGCCATAAGATTTCTAAATCCGGGATTGAGGTTGATAAGGCAAAAGTTGATGTCATTGCAAAATTGCCTCATCCCACTACCGAAAAGGTTATTCGCAGTAGTTTTTCTACGGTCACGTCCGGAATCTACCACGATTTATTCAGGATTTTTCCAAAATCGCCCGGCCTATGACCCACCTCCTTGAAAAAGAAACTCCGTTTATCTTCTCGAAGGAATGCATTGAAGCATTTGAAACCCTTAAGATGAAGTTAACCCAGGCTCCAATTCTAGTTGCCCCAGATTGGGACTTGCCCTTTGAAATCATGTGTGATGCAAGTGATTTTGCTGTAGGGGCAGTCCTAGGGCAACGTAAGACCAAAGCACTTCAGCCTATACACTATGCAATCAAAACTATGATCGAGGCTCAATGCACATTACCTACAAACGAAAATGGACTTACTTGCCGAAGTGTAACTTTCCGAGAAATTTCCGGCCATATCTTGTCTAATCCAAAAGACATAGTGTATATAGACGATACCACTACGGGCTCCAAGTACTTGCTTGCTAAGAATCAGGATGCTAAGCCAAGAATGCTCCGGTGGATTTTGGCTGCTCCAAGAATTTGATGAGTCTTATCCTAGATAAAAAATGAGCATAAAATTCTCGCCGCAAGACCACCTTTCTAAGACTTGAAAAATCCCATCAAATTGAGCTTCAGAAAAAAGGAGAAATATACGTGAAACACTTTCCTCTCGAGACAACTTGGGATTGGTAACCTGTTCGTGTGATGATAATGCCACCATGGTTTTGCCGATTCAGCAAACTACCATGCGGGTAATTTGTGATCAAAGGATGTCGTCCCCAACAAGAAAAGTAATTATTTTCAAAGAACGTCAAACACTACTTTTGGGACGACCCCTTCTATTCAAGATCTTGCAGATCAAGTTAATTAGGGCGTGTGGTTTCGGGGGCAACAAGATTTTGACATTTCTCAAAGCTTGCCACATGTTGGAACCCCTAACGGGGGACCACCGGAGCCAATTACACCGCTAAAAAGATCACTTTCGATTCAGGTTATTATTGGCCCACGAACCTACAAGGAAGTTGATGCCCACGACTTTTGTCACCCGATTGGACATTTGTCAAAGTCAAGGCAAAATTTTCCGCAACGTGTGAGATGCACGAACTCTATCCAAGTTTTTGCAAATATTTATGACATGATGTGCATTGACTTTATAGGCCAATCCCGTCTACAAGAGGGAACTAAATATAACTCGGTGGCAGTCGATTACTTTATTCAAAATTGGTTAAAGCAAAAGCCTCCCCACCACGATGCCCGAAGTTGTTTGTAAATATTCTATAAAATGCTCTCTGTCTCCGAGATTTGGTGCCCCACGTGCAATCATAAGTGATCGCGGAACCCAATTTTGCAATGACCAATTAGCAAAGGTCATGCTTAAGTACGGAGTCACTCATTGTCTCTCCACCGCGTATCATCCACAAACAAGTAGACAAGTTGAGGTATCCAATCGGGATAGAAAAGGATTCCTTGAAAGGACCCGTGGGCGAAAATCATGCCTCTTGTCCGGATAAATAAGATGACGGCACTTATGGGCTTTCCGCACAGCTTACATAAAACACCCAAAGGGTGTACTCCATAGAAGTTTATAGTGTACGGGAAGGCATGTCATCTTCCAAATGATCGAGCTCCGAGCACAAAGCTATTGGGCCCTAAGCATACAAACTTTTGATATTCAAAACAGCGGGTGATTCACAGAAAAGTTCAAACCTCTCCCCCCAATGAACTTAATAGAACTTCGTGATCAAGCCTTGAAAACCTCTTTGATCTAAAAAGAGAACACAAAGAGAATCCTGACTCTAAAAGTTCAAAAATCGCATTTTCACAAACGTTGGTGATCGAGTCCTCCTCTTCAATTCTCGATTGAAGATTTTCTCGGGCAAGCTTAAGACCCGCTGGAGTGGACCATTCAACGTTACCCAAGTATTTCCATATGGCACTTGTCCGAGTTATCCCAAAACTCCGGGCCAAATTATCAAAGTGAATGGTCCCCATGTTTGAAACCACTACTTTGAGGGACAGATACCAACCGAGGTTGTCCCGGTCTCCAGACATTCCCATGGACCAATAAATTCGAGGACGGGTCAAGCATAGCGACCTTAAACAAGCGCTTCGTGGGAGGCACCCCATGCTTATCAGTAGTAGTAATAAATAAGTGTTTTTGTGTGAGGAGGCTTACATTTTCCATACCCTTCCCCTTGTTTGCCATGTTTTGTTGGCTTTGTGTTAGAAGTCCAGATTTCCCGAATGTGGACAGACTCTCATGCTCGCAGTATCCACAAGAGTTTCACATCCTAAGCTTCATTTTGGGAATCCAGTATCCAAATCTAATCGAACTAACGGTTTTAATCTTTTGGCACACTTAATAAACGGCCTTAGGATTTGCGTAAGAACCCCTTTGAAACATCGAGGACGATGTTTAGTTCTAGTATGGGGGGGATCTTGCGATTTGATTTTTGCCTGCGGCCGGTGTGTTATCGACGTAAATCCCGTTGTTAACACACCAAATGTTTACAAAAATACCAAAAAAAAAGTGAAAATTGTTCAAAATTTTCAAAAAATACAAAAAGTGTTTGTCACTTTTGTGACTTTCCTATGGGTATGAATGAGAAAAATATTTGCTCAACGGTAAGGAGCGATGTAGATCCCTAGCTTAGTTTCTCAACTTCCGCAATTGTAGGCTAAGCCTTTCACGAATTCATGCATCAATTTTAATAAGTGAAGAAACAAGAAGAGAAAAAGTTAAATATAAGTTTTTGAGTGTGCTGAGCAAGATTCTTCTAAAACTTAAATGAGATAACCCTGTGGCTTTTTCTCCCAATAGCTTCTAAATCCCACCATAATCATATGAAGCTCAATTCAATATCAAACTAAGTCAATCCAATAGTTTCAGAAAAAGCTTCAAATTTTGTAACTTGATTCTTTAAGCGAGATTTTTCTGTTCTTAGTAATTTGAAAGTTAAAATGCCAAAGAAGCATGAATGAATTATTAATGCAAAAATGCATGAAAATGAAATTCTCCAAAAAAGCATTTAAAAACCATTTGATTATATGGAACAAGTAAAAGATGTGTCGTGATATCCCACTCCGCTAACCACGAGGTGGGGGTTCAAACTAAGACATCTTTACTTCTAGGGATTTGGTGTGTTGTGATATCTCACCAGGAAGCGAGGTCTAGGTGAGGGTTCAAACTAAGACACCTATCCTTAGCCATTTTAGGAAGAAGGTGTTGATGTGATTTCCCACTACGCTAGCAACGGGGTGGGTTTTCAAACTAAGAACATCGGTCGTTGGTTGTGATATCCTACTAGGAGCGAGTGCCTAGTTAGGTGATCAAAAACTAACAAACGCATTTCCTAGCTTTAAGAACTTAAAGAATATAATTGATGAATTGTTGCAGAAAAGTTCTACAGTTACAAATTCGTTCTATTAAATCAAGATACAAGGTCCACATAAGCTTTTATGCTTATGAGTCATGATTCATCTTGAATTACGACTATGGAAATAAGTTTGGATCTATGATTGTAGGTTTAAATGAGTACACACATTTTAAATCAAATATTCATAGTTGGGTGTTAAAAGTTCACAAGTCCAAAATATGAGTTTTTTTGCTTAGCATTTAGACAAATATTTAACAAATGTCCTTGTATAATTGCTGTTGGTATTGAGGAGCTAGTAGAAAAATCAGGACGATGAATTTAACCGACAGGACATCCGTAGATATTCTATGGGCCGTTTCTCATTTTATGATCCCAATGATGAAATAATAAAGGACGTCAAGATATAAGTCGTGCGAAAAGTAAAAAGAACATCCCAAAAATATTAGGGATAATAAGTGTATAGATAAAAAAATGGTGAAAACGGACTTGTCAAAGCTTTGATTCTTTAGTTCCCCATTGACTCACACTTATAGGTTATTAGTCGAGGGGGATTGAGATTCTTAGTTTTCTGTAAATGTATACTTCAAACATTGCGTGAGGACAAACGGGCAATACCTTAGTATGGGATTAAGGTATGTGCTAAATTACACATTACCTTTTTCCATTAAAACGGACAAAATGAACAAAAAACAGACAAAAACTTGCCAAAATTATAGATTGTTTTTGCATTTGTAATTTGCAGGAAACGGATATCGCAGAAAAGGAACGAAAAAGTCCAAGTCAAAGTCAAGAGGAAGTCAAAATCAGAAGAAAATATAACCTTAAGGGACCAAAAAGTCAAATCCCAAAGTTGGGGGGGTAATACAAGAAGAAAAAGACTACAAGGGTTGATTTTGCAATTTACTTGAAATAACAAGTGAGGGGATGTTTTCTGCCAAATGTCCCAAACATGATATGCCCAAAGGACTAAGTTTTGCAATAAGAGTTAAAAGTATGAGGGGCAATTTCCTGCCAAACCCTCAACCTTAAATGCACCACCAGGAACCGTGTATGCAAAAATGCTAATAAAACAATGAGAACAAAATTGGCAAATCCCAAACCCACACCCTTCACACACCCCACACCATTTTTATAACTCACTTTCTCCCCCCGCCCTTGAACAAAAACCCCAACCCAACTCACTGGTTAACCTCCCCCTCATTATTACCCTGCAGACCCTTCAACACCTATGGTTAAATATCACCCCCCCTCCTTCACTAAACATTTCCCCAGCAACAAAAATGCGCAACTGTAGTGCGAAACCCCCCAATGTCCAAGAACCTTTTTTCAATGGTGATTATGACTTGGGAATAAAATTAAAGGTGCTGGAATTGTTCTTAGAATTACACACACACAACAAACACACCCCCAAAACTGTGTCTACAAGGAAACACAACAAGAAGAAGTGAGGAAAAAAGACAAAAGAATTGAAGAACCCTAGCTCGTTTTTGTATAAATAGGCCACCTTGTAAGCCTTAAGGGCATCATCTAATTTTCTGTCATTTTGAAGTTATTTTTACTTAATTTTGAAAGCAACTTAAAGTTTATAATAATTGTGTCTTTTAATTTTCAGCAAGGTGATTCCTCAATTTCGTAAGTTTAATGAAAAGTAGTTTTAAACGCTCTAATACTCTCAATAAGCTCTTATTCAGTTAAAATAACTTCTA
Source organism: Tanacetum coccineum (assembly GCA_026074375.1). NCBI lineage: Eukaryota > Viridiplantae > Streptophyta > Magnoliopsida > Asterales > Asteraceae > Tanacetum > Tanacetum coccineum. The sequence continues at coordinate 24,151 of BQNB010059784.1, read as the reverse complement.
TAAGCTCTAAGAAGTTGATTAAGCAACATATAAAAACTTAAACTCTTTCATAGTATTTATAGTTTTATTAAGTTTTTTTTTGAAAAAATCAAGAAATAAAGACATTTGGAAGATAATCTAAAAGATGGAAGAGCTTATTGCTTAATCACTGCTTATTTATAAGCCATACTTGTAGGTGAAAGCCCTATGAGGGCTCAAAAAAGTCCTTGGAAAAGCTTGGACAATGGTCATTATAATTTTCCCTTTAAAGCCTTAAATTTAGAGTATTTATAGCTTACTCTGTTATAGTAGCTGATTAGAGTGCTTATTTCTGTGCTTATTATTGTTTCCATTTATGTTGTTTAGAGGAGTGTGCTTATTTTTTCATTCCTCCCTTTAAGAATTGTTGAGTTTTAAACAGCCTTTACAAAGTGTAAAAAATCCGTTTAAAAAGAAATATAAAGGGTGTTTTGGTTTAAGTGTAAAAATAGGGTCAAAATGGTGTGGACATGGGTTAGGGTTACATGGTTACTTTAGCTTAATGGTTAGAGCTTATTTAATCTATTTTCTAAGCTTTTAGTCAAAACCTGTTTTTTCAAGTTTCACAAGTGTTTTTTTTTAAACTGTGGTTTAAAAAAGGGAATCAATGCTTTATTTGGATAAGCCAGTTGTCAACTTGAGATGTGGTGCCAAAAGTGTGTCATTAGTTGTGTTAAAACAAGTTTCAAAAGTTTTCTATTGGGTCACTTGACTATATTAAGTCAAAACTACCAAAGTTTTTAGTTCATTATATCAAAGCAAAAAAAAAGCCCTTTTTCAAAGAAACCAAATCAGCAATGTTTTAAATGTTATTAGAAGCCTAGATTTTGATCATAAGCTCACCATAAGTCCATTTTTTCATCTGTTTTAGAACTTTGTCTTTTAATTTTGAGCTTATTTGACAGCATTAAAATAATAAGCTTGTCAAAATTAAAGCCTTGTCTTTAGCTTAATCTCCCCTAGTGCAATGGGTGAATTTATAATAAGCCCTCTATCTAGCCTTAATAGTCAACCTTAAGCCCTTGATTATTGTGGCTTTTCTAAAAAGCCAATAAGCCCTTGTTTAAGCCCCTTTAGTTGTAGACTTTAGCTTGTAGTTTAAGTAGCTTATTTTTAAGCTTTAAGAACCCCTTTGACTGTTTTTGCTTAGCTTTAGTGTAGGGATTGCTTACTTACTTTCTAGCTTATTAAGAGCTTTTTAGTTGTTTAATTCAGTCTCTTAAGTTTCCTTAATAGGTATAGATAAAGGTGCCTTAGATAGCTTAATCCCTTTTTTTCCTTTGCTATTGAGGTTTTAAGCCCAAACACTACATACCAACAGTACTAACTCTTTAGTTAGTACTGTTGTGGGTATTAAGCTACTCTTGGGCTTATTGAGCTTATTCCATGAGCTTATTTGTGATCCTAGTAGCTAATTAGGTTAGTGTGTTAGGCTGTGTGAGCTTATTTTCTTATTGTCTTAGCTTATTTTGTGTAAAAAGTCCAATAGCTTAGCCACTTTTTGCCCTTAAGCTCACTTTAGCTTTCTGTCATATAAGCTCTTTCAGCTTATTTAGTTGTCAATTTAGCTCCTTAGTGCTTATTTAGATTAGATAGGCAACCCTTTTAGCTTTTTAGTCCAAGTTTAGCTTAAATGTCCAAAGTGTCCAAAAGACTTAGCTATCCTTTAAGCTTATTTAAGCAAAACTGTCTGTTTTAAAAGCTCTTTTTAAGCTTATTCTTAGCTTTTCAAAAAAAGTTGTAGTTTTAAAAATTGTTAAGCTCAAGGAGCTTAACAACTTTGGTTCACAAAGTTTTTTATAAAAAAAAAGAGAGGAGACAAGGGGTGACCCGGGTGAGCAAGACTCGAACCCGGGCCTCTACCCTCGTACACCTCCCTTTTTATACACCACACTTACCGCTGCGCCCTTGGGACTTTTTCATTAAAGTCCCAAGTGGTTAGCTATATAAGGGTGTTTTAACCCTTATAAGCTATAAGCTGTTTCAGCTTATTTGCGGGCTTATTTATAAGCAAATTTTTGGTTTCTTATTTTTCGTAGGTTAGTTATAGTGTCAAGTAATTTTAGTAAATTTTTCAGAATTTTTAAAAGTAGTTTAGTATTTTTTATCATTTAATTTAGTTAAAACTTTAAAAAATTCATAAAAAATATAAAAATTGTCAAAAAAAATATTTTTCTTTTTTAGAAAATTTTCTTTAATCATATAGTTTGTAGGAAAAATGCAAAAACTTTCGTAGGGTCATTTTTGTAACTTTTTGATTTTTAAAGAACGGGGCTCGGGTGCGGTTTTTGTCTTGACTCGTTTTTGGGTCAAACGACCTCCGTTTTCAGTCTAGTCTTTTTCATTCTTCGTTATTAGTTCCCTAGAGTAGTTTAGAAGTGAAAATTTCTCCGTAGGGTTAATTTTGAAGTTTTTAGGTTTTTGCCCCTTTGTTCGGGATTCGTGCTCTCGTTTTTTAGCTTAAATTCGTAATTTTTAGGTTTTTCTTAAACGTTTTTGTTTATTATTGTTTAATTTAACTTTCCACACTCTCAAATCATTTTTCTCATTCAAACTCCAATCTTCCGACTGTATCGATTCTCCAGTCCAGCCTCGTTGGGGATAAACGACCCGGGAACATTCTATACTACTTCTCGGTTTTATTGATTTTGTTTCTAGACTATTCTTACTATATATATTTTATATTTTATTATATATTATATATATTTTAAGGTGTAGTTTAGCATCGATCACTAAGGATTAACAAGTCAAAAGGTAAATTAGGTATTTATTAGAAGGCTTGGGTTTTTAATCATTCTTATTAAGATGAAGAATGATATAGGGTGTGGAGCTTCTGACTTTCACCAAAGGTCGTCGTCAAACAAGGCAGCTGAGACATGAATACATGGCCGTATCGACGGAATAGACATCCATGCTCGTACACATCCTCATTCGAGTAGATCCTAAGGTTAGTTATCAGGAAAGGGAAGTAAAATTGTCGTTAAATAAAATAAACAAACAAATAGATTAAAGCCAACAAATAAGGTGCGGTTGCTAGTAACTTTCCCCGACCGTTCCATGACAAAGACTCGAACTTGTAAACAAACGTCTCAATCATAGATGACAATGACAACCTAAGTTGGCGTTCCCATAACGGTCAACTTCCCTTACATCCCGAACCTTACATACTTTTACAAAATAAGTGATGATATCGGACACTTTTTACAATACTTTACATCGTTGATTTTTGTGCGTATCAACGAATAATCGATCCTTTCAACTAATTTCATCGGTGCAAGCTCTATGAACTGACTATCTTTTTCATCATTCATATTTTTTTTTCATTTTCTCTTTTTTTCAATAATACATCATAAATCTCGGCATAATTTCATCGTCTTCATAATCATTATTTGTCCGGATAATTTTCTCTTGAACTTTTCTTCTTTCGGACATAATACATAATTGTGAAAGTAGTAAAAACATACGAGCTACAAACATTCCCATTGCATTGTGCAATTTTCCCGACCATTACATAGATAGAAAAATTTTCACTTTGACGCAAGAACTACAAAACTTTACACGAAAGCGACTAACAACATTTGATCAAATAGGCTTTAATCTACACGGTAGGCTAAGGTGTAAAGGTGAAACGAAACAATTTTTTATTGGTGTAGGAAAAAGAAAGGAATGGCTCAGCAGGTTGTTCTAGGGGTATCTTTACTCTAAAAATGAGAGTAAGCAAAAGGGTTACACGGGGGTTAACTAACCAGTGTAGTTAGTTAATATTACGACATGTAGGCTTTTTGGTTTAATCCTAGAAATTTACCAGTCAAGCATGTTACTCCATCTAAATCCATAGTACTCATCATTGAGGTCTCGAGTGATATACCAGGCCAAGTTCTAAAGTCCACTACATCACCGGCACACTCATATTTTTGTGGAATTTTAGTAAGCAATTGGAAACGGATAGGCTTAATTCTCACAAATAGACATTAAGGGTTATAGTGCGCTAGGTAATGTAACTAGTGATTTTTCACAAAAAGTTATGCTAATTTTTTTTAAATTTGATCCATTTTTAGGCATGTTAGCATTTTATTTATGAAAATAAGGACAAGTACGTTCTAATTCTCCATCCCCTCCACTTAAATTATACAACGTCCTCGTTGTATAGACAAACAGTTAAATAATATGGGAAAAGAATTAGAACGAGGAAACTTCCTTGATAGTTTGCTCTGGATGGTTTTCCATTTTGAGTGTTTGAGCAAGAAGAGTGTTGACGAGGGCTTTAGAATGCCCAAGAGAGGTCAACATGAGGTATTTTCATACTATACATTAAAGTCGGTTTCGTTTACAGCAAGGTCCTGCATAAAAGTTAGAAGACATTTTCGCTAACCTACAATACAAGCAAACAATTAAACACACAACAGTACAGGTTACAATACGCCGTATCCCAAACCCTAGGATACGCCGTATGTAAACCTGTGAAAACAATTAAATAATAGAAATTAAATACTGAAATTAAAAACTGATAATTGTCCAGACATGCATACGCCGTATCCAGAGGGGTTCGATACGCCGTATGTATGTCTGGGCAGACAGACTCAATATAAAATTAAAATTCAAACAATTGAAAACATAACCAGTTTGTCTCCCGGGGAGCACTTTTGTTTCAGCCGGTCTTTAAGTTCGACCTTTTTCATACACACTCTTCATACGGCTTCGGGGTTTTAAACCTGTAATCAATCAATGAATTGTATTGCTGAACTTACTGCCAGTCTTGAATCTAACACACACAAGTAAACCGATCATCATAAAATATACATCAAAAATAAATCGGGGATCATAGTGTTAATAGTGTAATATACAGTACATATTAACAAATAAATATAAGTGATCAGGGGTCGGGCTGAGCATTGGTGTGAGGGGCTGCGAAGGTACTAGCCTCACCTGTCCTGGGCCTGACACACCTCTGGAAAGACAAACCTGAGCTACTTATAAAGGTACTATCGAATGGCTGATAAGTCTGTCCACTGGCGTCCATAAGCTGAGTCATGCAGGAGATCAGCCCGGTGGAGACTCTAGACTGCTCTGTAGTAAAGCTCGTGACATCTCCTTGTAGGCCTACGAAATCACGTCGTAAGTCGTGCACCTCCTCCTCAAGCCTCTCGATCCTCTGTGACATTGTCTGTGGCTGTGGAGCGGGTGGAGGTGCTCGTACTGGTGCTGGAATCTCTAGAGCAACCTCCTCAGCGCCTTGACCATCCTCACCGGCCTCCGGGGCATCAGCCGTAGCAGCTTGCTGCCTCTCTGGTCCCTGGGCTACCCAAGTCCATGTGTCACCGTACCTCGTGCAGATGTGGAGCCTTCCGAGCTCATGTAAGTCAATCAATGAGAGCTCTCGGGTGACTACCTATAGCCCTCTTAATCCCTCATCACTCACCAATCCAAAATGCATGGCCAAATGCCCAATAAAATATCCACTTGATAGCCTCGCCCCACTCTTCCTCCCTTTCTCATGTCTAAACAAATATTGTGCTAATAAATGAGGGACGTTGATAGCCTTATGATCCATGTTGCGGAGGTAGAAGAGATCAACACCGGTCACCTTCTCAGGTGCCTGTCCCCTACCAGAAATACTATAAGCAATCATCTTGTAGCATAGCCTCCTCACAGGGTCTCGGATAAGAACATAAGAAGGGTCGGGGCCCAAAAAGTCTCTGTCAAACAAGATCTCTAACCAATAATCCCTAAGATCCCCTTTGTCGGGGATCAATCGATCACTCCCAGCCTAGTAGGCTCCAAACCCAGTCTTTGCCATCTCCTGCTCTGTATGTAATCCCAATGCTAGAATGAACTGCCTCCAAGTCATCCTCCTCCTAGCTCCTCCTAACTGGGCCTAACTGGAAGCACAAGGAATCGGCAGTGTCTAAATCCATAATAGTATCACTCATCCGGTAAGTACTCAGAAACTCCAGAATAGACTCCCGAACTAGAGGCGCTCAAATCTCAAATAATCTCCTCCAAGCATGACTCACAAACACCTGCTGCCCCTCTCCAGAATATACCATCCTCATCCTCACTGCCAGATCCTGTCGCATCTCGGGGGTTAATCCCGTAGAGTCTAATACGTGAACCCGGTTAACCGGTCTGCTCTAAATAGTCTCGAGCCTCTGCTCATAACTGTGTATAATACTCGGGGTGTATCCCTTGACCTCGTATCTGAGCCATGGGTGTCTCTGATCAGCAGCAGGTAGTGGTGCCATATCTGAAAAATTGATGAGATTAGTAAACATTCTGTATGAGGAATATTACGGCGTATGTCAACAAGGATACGCCGTATATAAGGATTTTCATAGGATACGCCGTATATCGTTGAGAGGATACGGCGTATGGGTGTTCAAAGTACAATCCCTTATTAAAGGCTAATACGCCGTATTCAATTAATTGAATACGTCGTATTGTGGTAAAAATTTGGGTAAAAAGTTGATGCAATACGTCGTATTCAATAGAACTGAGTACGCCGTATTGCTTATGCAGTTTAAAATCAAAATGGGTTTTTCCCTTATTTTACCCACTAGACCCATTCTTATTATTAGCTATGTAACTAAAGGGTCTATCATCTAAAAGGAGGGGGGAACATATAATAGTTATTCATGCCCTACAAAAATCTAAACCCTAAACCTAATTTCTCATTCGAAAGAAGAAATAAAGAAGGAGATTGAGATGAGATCATACCTTAAGATTGGAATGCAAAGGATGCAGAAACACAGGTTCAATTATCAAGAGTAAAAAGGGTGCGGTAAAAACAATTGTGGAGTAAAAGTGTATGTGTGAAATGATTCGGCGTATCTAGCTGGGTTTTTATACCCCCACTCGATACGCCGTATTGGGTTTTGTCTAATACGGTTTATCAGATTTTTAAACAGATACGGCGTATAGGTTTTCCTATATACGCCATATGGAGGCCAATTTTAAAAGTTTAAAAAAAAAACAACGTACCTTGGCCTCTGCAACTTTTGTATGAGAACCATCCTTATAATACCGCTTAGTGTCGAACGAAATTCCGAATGGCACATATAGATTCATAATGAGAAAGAACAACATTCCGTTTACGAAATAATTCCAGATAATGATGTTTAAGTTAGTGACAAAACTTCCTGTTTCAAAAGTTTTAATGATTTCATCGTGACTTGTTTCAGAAAGCCCATCTTCCCCAAGTGCGTTTTCATTACCCTATGAAGATTGTACTATACCGATATTGTTATCATCATCGTCTATTTTTGATTTTGAATTATCGAAATGAATATCGTTGAATAGATCATTAAAGCGCGAAATAATTTCTTCATCATATTCAGACAATGATGTTTCGTCATTTAAATTAAATTCGTCGATATTTTCAAAACTTACAAGAGGTTTAATTCCAAGATCTGATTTAGACGTTAACCCATCGTCATAAACAATGGCTGGAAATCCTTTTTCGAAATCGTTAAGGTAGTCTAAATCATAATCAATCGTAGGGTTGGGTGACAAAGTCATATTGTTATTATCATTTTCCGAAACCGTTTTTAAATCATTGACATAAATTATTTTATACGAAAATGAATTTTTATAAAAAATTACCGTGTAATCTTCATCATTAGATTCGTCACATGATATTCTGAAATCTAACTCATTTTCGTTAGGAGGACATACGGTGGGTTCACACGGGGGTGTTGTGTTGTATGTGTCATCGAAGACTATGGCTGGGAATTCATCATAAAATCTTCCCTTTCTTCATCGTATTCTCTCATTATCCCCCCTTGTTTCGTATCAAATGAGTTACCATTTATCTTTCAAAGACGATGGCCGGGAATTCTTCTTCGAAATTCGTAAAGCATTCCTCCTCATAATAATGTTCCATTCTACCAAATGTGGCAGTTTGCCAATTAAACGTCATACCACAACTTTGAGCTTTTTCTTCCTCAAGTCTAATGTATTCCTCCATGGTGATGTTGGGGTCGTTCATCGTTTCTTGTGATAGAATTGCTAGAGATAAAATGTTAAATCAACAAATACGCCGTATTTAGAGGACTAAATACGCCGTATTTAATACATAAATAAAATACTTATTTAAAACGTGATAAATTAAAGCACACAATTAAACTAAACAATTAGCAGTTAGAAATCAGAATTAATAATTTTACACTAAACAAGTTAAAGGTTAGAAATACTAAAAAGAATAAAGATTAAACTAATCACTCCCCGGCAGCGGCGCCAAAAACCTTGATGTGTCGTTGTATAGGTGTTATTTATGATTATCAGGTTTTACATTTATATTTAGCCGACTAACCTAAAGACAACACTTTAACGGGCAGAGTACCCGGTCAAGATGTAGCTTCGTGGTAATTAGGGTGTCAAACACTAAGAGTGAGAGTTAACCTATTATTCTATCAGTATTTTATTCTATCTAGATTAGTCTAATTATTGGTTAAATCTATGCTATACATATTTACTAGACGTAAAAGGGGGGTTTTCAGCCTGAGAGACTGGCACAGTTTTATGGTGACAAATATCAATTCTAACCACAATACACACTAAAGCAAATAAACACAAGACAAAAGAATGAAACGAGCCAAATAATAAAAAACTGTGTTAACCATGTTAAATCCAATTAAATGTTGGTTTGTGTTTTTAGGGCAATTGGTATGTGGATACTCGAGGAGGCAATATCATTTTTGGACGAGGCGATACTTATTCCTAAGACCTAGAAACGAAAAATCAATGTCACGATTACGCATCCGCATAAGCATCCTAAGTTTATTTGTATTAATCTATCATAGGGAATTAAAGCAGTGGTGACCCTGTTAATACCCTAGCCCATCGGGACTTTACTCACTTATTGCTTGATGTTGTTTTATACACCGGTAGTCCACCACCAAAATCAATACCAATTAATAAATGAACAATATTGGTTGAACAATATCGGGTCACCTGTCGGTCAACTAAGCTCATAATCAAACAGTAATGATAAGGTGTCATTTGTGATCCTATTGGTCTGGGCATATAGAACACAACATGGAGAGCCATCCCGGCATCTAGGTTACTGGTTAGGTCTCCCTAGACCCAGTTGAATGATAGGTCGCATGTACAAGCACATAAACAAGTATAAGGCGATAAAAACAATTAAACAACAACGATAAATTAAGCAAAGTCGGATTAAATCAAATTAAACATTATAATCTTCATTAACATGGCTAATACCCGAGGGTATTAGCCCATAATCATTATCATTATTACAAACGTGATCAAACAATTAAAAATCGAATGATTAAGAAAGTAAGAATTACACGATGTCTTTTATGGAATTAGGAGTAGTGCTCGACCTTGGCTGCTCTTCTTGGCTTGAGAAATTCAACTTTAGTAGTATATTATACAGAGAATGTGATACTGCACACTGAAACTCGTTTTTTAGCCTCGTATTTATGGTGTCTGAAATGCTCTCGATACGCCGTATCCAGATAGGTGAATACGGCGTATAGGGTTAATTTCCTTGGAATCCGCGATAAGATCAAATCAATCAAGATTAATTACCATCACTCATAATAAATGCGTATCTTTGACTGATGAACAGCTGTGCATACGGCGTATTGGTTGTAGTGGATACACCGGATCAGGAATTGATCATTACGCGTTTCTTGTGCTGAGCTGGCGCTGATACGTCGTATCTTCATTGATGGATACGGCGTATAGGTGCAGAAAATGATTTTCTTCAAATGTCTTCGTTTAAGCTCTAGAATTGCGCCTTTTTGCTTCTTCTTCACAAGTGACTCCATAAGTACTGCAATAATAAATTTTAAGCAATTAAGTACCAATATCTTGCAATAATTATATAAAAGTGGGTAAAATACATGGGATAAATGATAGTAAAGTATGACATTATTTGATGATATCAGTCTTTAAATCGGTCCCATGCCTCACTAAATGTTTCATCAAACTTTTGTTGAAAATTCGTGATATCGTTCTTGAGATTCATAGTCTTCGAAGGAGGTAAGAAATAATTCCCAAACTTAGAAACGAGATCTTCCCATGTAAGAATAGAACGAGGGGGTTCTTTTTCAAGCCAAACCGGGCGGCCCCCTCAAGAGAAAATGGGAAAATCATCAACTTGATAGCATTGTGTGGAACATTTTTGTATTTTAGCGTAGAAGTGATCTTGTTAAACCAACGAATATGAGCATGAGGGTCGTCCCTCTCAAAACCATAAAATTGGCTCAAAGTTACTAATTGAAGTAACCCGACTTTCAACTCAAAATTTTCGGCAAGTATAGCGGGAATAACAATCGCATCTTCGTAACCCTCGGTGGGTGCTTAGGGTAATTCCGACATAGTACGTATCTGCCATAGTGACAACGGGAGTCTCTACAATAGTTCGAAGCTCGGGTTCGACTATTTGCTTGGAACGTCTACGATTATGTCGCTTCGGAATCGTGGAAGATTCAACAATTAAATTCGATGAAGAGCGAGTGCGCATGCACTAAACAAAATAAGAAAATAAAAAGAAAATTATATTTTTTTTTAAACCGATAGTCAAAAGTGCACGGTAGCTCTCTAGAAAATGCACAAAGAAGCGGAGGAGCGGGTAAGCGCGAAGCGTTTTAAAAACCTTCTCCTTTCGGGTCGAAGTTCGTAGGATCGACCCTCCTTATACCTCTCTTAAAGTTTGTTGATCTAAAGGTGAGCCGTTTAAACAATTGACAACACGATTTCCTTTTTTTGGTTTTTTTTAATTTTTTTTGGTACTTTCAATACTTTAGGAAAAGTATTGTTGGTATTTTAATAATTTCTCAAAAATAAATCAAGGAAAATAAAATATTTTTGTATTTTTTTAAGTTTTATATAAAAGAAAATAAAGAACTGTAAAATTTATATTCACAAAAAAACGATAACTTCATGGGAAAGGGTCTTCAAAACACTAATCTTCAAACTTTAACACGATAATCGTAACACACCTTCCTCGGCAACGGCGCCAAAAACTTGGTTTGAGTATAATAGTCTATTATTATATATATATATATATGTATATATATATATATATATATATATATATATATATATATAATATACCATGTATATTTTCATGTATTTATTACATGTATTATACATGTATTTATTACATGTATTTACATATATACTATTATACATCATATATTCATATATATATATACATATAATATATATATGTATTATTTATTAGTGTATTTATACATGTATTTATATATGTATTTATATATGTATTTACATTATACTTATACATATACATATACATATACATTATACATATAATATATAATATATATTTTATTTATACATTATATATATATATATATTATATATATTATATAATATATTACTATATATATATTTATATAATTCCTAAAATCCAATAAGTATATAGTAAGAGAGTATCAGTTTGATATAAAAAATTGCTTGAGGACAAACAATATTTTATCTCCCGGATATCGTATCCCGACGAAGTGTGAATTGAAAACCTTGTTTCGGTTCGTGATCGCGTGCTTGAATAATCGATATTTTGGTTTTTTTGGATTCTAGAATTAAAGCAATTAACAAATCGTAACGATATTTAAAACGGAAAATAATTTAAAATCAAACTAATTTACCAAATAAGACGAAAAAAGACTTTAAAAACTCAAATTGCAAATTTCTTAACCCTTAATGACTTAAACTAATTTTTAAAAATCAGAAAATATTTTTTTGTATTTTTAAAACTAATTTTAAAGCTTTTTTAAACTAAAAATTCAATTAAAAATATTAAATGAAAACTGAAAATTCTGAAAAAATTATGGAAAATACTAGACACTATTCTAAGGGTTTGCAAAGAAAAACGAGTGAAAAGCTCTTATCAATAAGCTAGGAAAATTCAAATAAGCTGTAAAGCTTAAATCCTAAAGTGTGCATAAGTATTTAATGGTGTAATTGTCTAACAGAAAAGTCCCAAGGGCGCAGTTGGTTGAGGAGTTAGTGTTGTGTGAGGGAGTCACAGGTTCAAACCCTGTGACTTCCTTTTTGGTAAAATTAAGCTGCTTTAATAAATGGACTTTTTGACAGAACCTAATGATAAGCTATTATTGCGTTCTTAACCGTCACACTTTATTTTTGGAATTAATAAATATCGAAATAAAAGTCTTAAAGATCCTTCGGGTATATGACTTAAATAAAATCTTGAGATACTAAATTAGGAAATAAGGGAGGAAAAATAAGTACACAATTAGTATTTATGAGTAGTATTAGTATCATGACTTGTATTTGACAATGATCTTGTTTTTAAGCTTAGTATGGAAAAGTGAAAGTTGGGGACGATGAATTTATTTTGCTTTTTCTATGATCTTAAGCCTAATAATAATAATAATAATAATAATAATAATAATATTGAAAAATGGAAAAATGGGGCGTTTCATAACTTTTGATTCCTTAATTCCTTTAGATGAGCACTTTGCTACTTTTCAAAGTGATTAGTTTGAGGGGATTGGAATTTTTAGTTTAAGCGCGTATCTATTACATTGCGTGAGGACACAACAATACTTTAGTATGGGGGAATTTGGTATTCGCTATTTTATACATACCTTTTACCTATAAAAACGAGCTTAAATGACTAAAAATGTATGGAAAATACAATGTATATGCTTGTTTTTGTGTTTATGTATGTGCAGGTAACGGATATCAAGAAAGAGATAAAAATGAAGACAAAATCGGACAAAACCAAGCACGGGATTGGAAAGAGCGCGAGATAACGAGTCCAACGGTGCTCTCGGATTTTATTGGGCCAGCCCGTAACCCACTTAATGGGCCGGGCAGCCCACTATTATATAAACCCATTAAAAGCCCAACAAATAAATATGAAAGTAAAGTTGGTGACACCACAGTGACATCATGTGACGTGCAGCAGAAACTAATTCCAAAAATTGCATGTGACCTTGCACTAGAGATAGAGGGACGAATGACAAAGCGACACATGGCTGGGGCATTTTATATCTCTAATTCCATTTCCACTTGCAAAGTTATATATGATCCAACAGATGAAATGCCAGCGTGCAAATGAAGCATTCCAATTGGCCACGTGTCACTTCGATGATAGCTGGATCAAATGGTTTGATGTGGCGATCCGTGTGATAATAAAACTAAGCCAATCATTGGCCACTCAACACCCCAATTATGAGGAAAAATTTACACTTTATACCCTTCTCACATCAAATAAATGAGGACGCTCCCCTCATTTTGTAGGGTGAGTTAGTTAGCTAGTTTTTTTTTTACTTTTAGTTTTTAGTTCTAGCTTATTTTAGATTTGTAATAGCTTATTTCCGAATTTTTGCTTATTGTACCTTTCTTATTTCAAGATCTTTATATGTTGATGTAATAAATTTGATTTAAAGTTGCTTTAAGATCTCGTTTTGCTAATTTGCTTGCTTATTCTCTCGTAAATTTTTCTTTGCGTATGAGCTTATTAAATAAGCATTTCGGTGAGTTTATTCTTTCTGCTTATTCCCTACAAATCTCTTTAAAAGCTTAAAAATCATTTCCAATAAGCTTTCAAAAGCTTATTCGAATTTGACCTATAAGTTTTAAAAGATTTCGGGTGTAAAAAGTACGAATAAGCTCGGATCTGGCTTATCGGTGTGCTTATATCAATTTAGTTGCATTAGGAGTTAGATTTATTTTTTTTAGTCTATTTAGTTTTAGGAGTAGGTGTAGCTTATTTTAGTTTTAGAAATATTGTAAAAGCTTTTTTGTGAGCTTATTGGATTTGTCTTATTGTACTCTTGGGCTTATTAGTTAATGAGATAAAGTTGGTGTTTGGATTAAAATTACTCGTGGCTTATTTTTTTTTTAAACTCATTTTGTTCTTAAAGCTTGATTCTCCTAGCTTATTTCTTTGTTTCGTATAAGCTGATCTTATGGCTTAACTCGAGTTAGAAATAGCTTATAGTATCTACAAAGCTTCGGCTTATTTCATTCTTAATTTTGTCTAGTATCGGATAAGCCTTTAGCTTATTCGATTTGATTATTGAATATTTTGCTTGATTCGAAATCATGATGGAAATCACTATTCGGTTGGACTTTGGCTTATTTTCAAGGACTTGAGTTTCATTATTTTCGAGGGCCAATTTCTTGCTTAACTAGCTTATCAGTTTTAGTTTATAGCTTAATTTTCATTAAGACAGTTTTGTTAGCTTACTTTTTATCTTAGTCTGATTCGAAACAAGGTGCTTATCATTGCAGCTTACTCATTAAGCTAGGACACCATTTTTGTTACGAGGAATCTTTAGTTTCTATAGCTATTTAGTTCTCATTTCAGTTAGCTTATTCGGTAGTCTTTAGATTTTTGGTATTATCCTGTTAGATCAAAAGTACTCAAAATGGAAGTTCAAAATTGTTATAAAATTTAAAGCTGAGTAAAATAGAAACGGTTTGTGGGCTTTTGATTTGAATTGCGTCTTGGCATTTTTATGTTTTTACTTAACTTACATTCGGTTTGTAGTAGCATTTGAATTGGGCCTTGTGTTTAGTTTTTTAGGAATCGATTTGGGCCTGCGTTACCATTTGAGCCTTGATTAGTTTTTGGTCTCAATTAGGAAAAGTAGGCTTGCATTAGTATAAGCTTAAGATTGTTGGGACAAGATGTAATGGACCGAATGATATTGCAACTTATATATCTTTGTTACTGTATAACTATAACATTTTGTTTGATTAGTTTTGTATTTTTGGTACCGGTCAACTCATGAGGCGTGGAGCTTAAGGGTTTATTTAGCTAGACCGACTTTGATTAGTTGTTTTAGTTAAATAAATCGGGTGGTATTCGTTTAAATTGCGGGTCTCCAATTCGGTTCATTTTCTAATCCTTTTTCAATTAATTAGTGTAGATTTATTTTTAAATGCTATGTTTAATTTCATTATGAGTAGTGAGTAGATTTATTAGTGCTTGTTAAGTGATTAGTGATTTGTAATTTAGGTGCGGGTTTAAAAATATTTTAAAAAATATTTAGTCATAAGTATTGTCTTTTCGATTTACATTCCGTCATTTATTTTTAATGCAATTTAATTTCTTGTCATTTATTTTTAAGCATTTCATTTTACTTATCATTTTAATTCGTTAAACCTAAGCCCGCATTTAATGAACATTTCACGTCACTTAGCAAGCATTTTAGTCATTTATATTTTTAGATCATTTTTAGTATAATCTTGTAGTTTTAAATATTAGTTTAATTTTTAGCGTAAAAATAGTTCAAAACCAAAAGTTTAGCTTTCCTTTTATATGCTTTCCTTTTTAGTAGATTTAGAAAACCAAAACTTTTATGACAATCAAGCTCGAATTACAACTTGAACATAGATTTCCATTCACCTCTCGTCGAGGAAACGACCCGGAAGGTTTTTGAGATATCACTTTGGTTAAAAGTGAATTTCTAGAACCCGACGGTAATACTATATTATACTATAATTGGTCTATCCTTATTAGTACGTATCTATATATTTTATACGTATCGATTCGGACGGATCAACCATTTAAAAACTTAAAACAGATTGACACTAAACTATATTAAGCTAAATGAAATCAAATTTAACAAAAGTTAAGCTATAAATTTACCTCAAAAGATCTGCACATTAGTAACTTTTAAGAACAACCTAACTACTGACTTAGACCTAATCATACTTTAAGGATTTTCCAAAGTTTGAAAACTCAAAACAGATTTAAAATGAGGAAAATGGAACTAGTTTTGATCACAAAAACTTCATCTCACTTGGTCTTTTTAGGATGTTAGCAAATAAGCAGATTAATATTTCATTTAAACTAGCAGACTTAAGAAATTGCTAAACTAACTTCAAAATTGAACGAATCTTACTTCTAGCTTATAAAAAATGACATTTAGACCTAGTTTGAGCTTATCAAAACTTATTTGAATACGGTTACACTCTCTTTGACTATGTATCGGCTCTTATCCCAAACACCCCTTTAAATCTTAGAAAAGGCATTTTTAAGCTAAAACAGATCTGAATAAGCTTTTATTATTGAAAACAGATGATGAGCTAACAAAACTAAGAACAAATAATCATAGATCTTAAGGAAATAAGCACTAAGCAATAAGCTAAACTAAAAAGCTATTATGACTACTAAATGAGCAGTTTTAACTAAAACTAGAATAATTCCTACTCTAATGATTTAAACTAGAAACTTAAGACAAATTAAGCTAAAATGAAACATATTAAGCATATTCAACATTAATAAGCACAGATTAAGCAAACAAATAAGCTAAATAAGAAAGTGAGCTAAAATCAATAAAGTGAACTAACCTTGCCCTTTGCTCAAAACAAGGGCTTAAAATGCTCTTAGGAGCTTATCTACAAGCTCCAGCTTGTTAGAAACAAGCTGGTAAAACCCATAAGCCCTTCCATTTCTGGCTTATCTTCCATAACATAGCTTATAGTGACTTTTTGAGTGGATTTAAGGTGAACAGCTTATTCAGTTTGGCTTTTAGAAAGCTAAACTGAATAAGAACTAGCTTAAGAGTTATAAAGAGCTTAATGAACTTATTAGCTTATATCTAAACAAATTTAAACCATTATTGCTTAAGAAAAGTCTATTATGGAAACTTGCAAACTCTTGGCTTTTTCAAGCTAGAATTCGCGTTTTAAAGCTTCTTGTATAAAAGACTAGCAAAAGCTTAAATTTATATAAGTTAACGGGCAAGTTAGAGCGCAACATGCTCGATCAAGTCAAAATTTATTCTCAAAAAGACAAAAATTCGTGTAAAACACTTATTTTATTTTTGAAATTTTTTTAATTTTGGCCTAAAATCACATATTTTTGCTATTTTTGGTGGTAAAACGGGGTTACGTAAAGACAAGAAAATGCAAGTAAGATCAAATCGAAAGACCCCCCCCCCATACTAGAACTAAACATTGTCCTCAATGTTTAAAGGGTCTCTACGTAAATCTAAAGCCGTTTATTAATTATGCTAATAGATAAACTTAATCAGTTATAAGATATAGATATCGGATTCCCATATAACATTGCTAAGGTTTAATATCGAGTGAGCGATGGACAAAACCACGAGCATAAGACTTCATAATCCGGGCAATCCTGGACATAAAACACAAACCACGAAACACGAGAAAGGAAGAGGCGAGCCTCCTCACGTCACACTTATTAATAAATAATATAGTAATATACTATTAATAGGGATAAGCATGGGTTTCCACCCACGAAGCGCTTGTTTTTGTGTGAGTCTCTAGCTTGACTCTCCCCATATCATCGTGATATTAGGGACGAAACATGTGGAAGAGCAAACTTCCATCGGACTTTCATATGCCACTAGTTCTAAGGAATAAAAACTATAAGCGGAGATTCCGGGGTCAAAAACTTTGACCATACAAATCATTAATATCAAGTTCATCCTTTAAGTTTCTTGGGTCATGATCTAAAAACACCTTAGGAGGGAGATTAGGGATAGTGTTGTCAATAAGCAAAATCTCAAGATAGATTATATCTCCCTCTGAATCGTGATAACCGTTCTCAATATCTATAGAAATATCCACATCTAGAAAAGCATCGATCTCATCAAAATCGCCTCCTGGGTCGAAACACTCATCCTCATTAGCATCGGAAAGAGGTGTGACAAGCAAAGCCGGCTCATCAAGGTTAGAAACATAAGAGTCCTTACTCTTGATGTTCTCTAACACCTCATCAAAAAGAGGATTTACGTCACTAGAGATGTATTCGTCATCGAAATTGAAAAAGGGGTTCGAATAAATTTTCACATTATCTTCCAGAACGTCCTCATCGGATAGTGACTCGTCATCACTAGAGGTAAAATCATCATTAGAATCGAATAGAGGGTTACAGAAAGTCATAGAATTTCCCTCAGGAAGTTAATGGGAGAGAAATCATCACACGAAGGTAAATCACAATCACTATCACTCCCGGATGTATCCTCGGACTCACTTGGGATTGGTACAAGGTCCTTAACACTAGACTTTATGAGTTCGTCTGATTCCTTTTTAGGAATAGTGCTAAGATGCTCATCCCCTATACTGAGAGAGTCCTTAGAATCCTTAATTAGTAAAACGGGAGTGATTGCAATAGACGGAGGAATTTGAGAAGTAATTTCATTCAAGGGAATAGTACTCTCCTCGTCATCATCGTCATCATAGTAAATAGAATTGAAATGTCACGAAGGCTCGGGAGTATGAGTACTAAGATTAGCTGCCTGCTCTCGTTGATGTAACATTTCACCCAAGGATTGCAAAAGTTCATTCCTTGACTCAATCATATCATCCCATTTATTATACACATCATTCATCCTCTGCTGATTAAGGTCTTCTTGAGGCTGATGATCGATGGAATACTGCGGGTGTTGGTCAAAACCGTAAGAATTAGAATCATAGCAAGGGTTAAGCTCAGAGTAGTTTTGATGCCACGGTTGACATTGATAATCTTCATGAGGACCCCCACATTTTTCACAATTAAGAGATTGTTGTGGAAAACTCGGTGAATTTTATGGATAATAATTATCACCAAAGTTTTGATTGTAACTCGGTTCCTGCTCATAGACAAGCGGGAACCGAGGTGGACAATCATAACCGTAGTGAGAATCGTTCCCACATAACTCGCATGAGTATGATTCGTACTGGGGTTGTGGAGGGTGGGTGAAAACGTTTGGGAGATCATTAAAAGAGTTCGGATTAGGAGCATCAATGGATGAATTTTCATCTCTTGAAGCGCAAACCCAACAAAATCCTTCTCTAAGACCATATCCACACCACTTGCAAGTACACCTTTGACAACGTACACCATCTTCTAACGGATGTCCACACCCAAAACAATGAAATTGGTCGAATAAAGATGTTTGGGTTGTGAAGGTGGGTAGGAAAAATTGGGTGTTTCATCATTTGAAATGGAATCGGGGTTACAGACAAACTCGTCTTCGAAACTTACATTGGTACAACGCCGACAATTTCCACCGTTAAACGGACCTCCACACCACGAGCACCTTGAAAACCAAGACATGTTGAAGAATTGTCAGATAAGAAGGTAAAGCGAATAAGAATTAAACGAATAAGAGGATAGAGAAGAATATTTATAGATTTTTCAAATAATACATATGGAAAAGAAATAAAATAAGAAAGAAAAATATTTTTGGTAACCAAAAGTCAAAGGTGTACGGTAGCTCTCTAGAAAACATACAAAGAAGCGGGTAAACGCGAAGCGTTTTAAAAACCGTCTCCTTTCGGATCGAAGTTCGTAGGATCGACCCTCCTTATACCTCTCTTATAATTTGTTAACTAAAGATGAGCAAATACGAAAATTGACAAACGGTTATTTTCAATATTAAAATAAATGAAAATAAGAATAGAAGTATAAAATATTTTTGTATTTTTATATAAAATAAGACGAAAACTTTCACGGGGAAAGGATCTTCAAGGCTCGAACACGAACAATCCCGTAAAAATCGCTACACCTCTCCCCGGCAACGGCGCCAAAAACTTGGTTCGAATATTATAGTCTATATATAAAATATATATATCCTAAAATACCAAATAAGTAATAGTATAGAAAGTATCCCGTTTGTTATAAAATTTGCTTGAGAACAAAAAATATTTTATCTCCCGGATGTCGTATCCCGACGAAGTATGAATTTGAAAACCTTGTTTTGGTTCGTGATCGTGTGCTGGAATAATCAATATTTTGGATTTTGAGTTCTAAATCTAATTACGCAAAGGGAAAACACTTAAAGGCACGCTAAACTAGAATTAAAGGCACAATTAAATTCTAAAAACACTTAACGATTAATTAACGACTAATGAACTAACAGATAAACAAAAATTATCAAAATAAACTCTAAAAACTTAAAAAGTAAATTTCTTAAACTAAAATGATAAAATTAATTTTTAGAAACAGAAAATATATTTTTTTAGATTTTTAAACTATTTAAAACTATTTTTAAACTAATTATTACTAAAAATTAAAAAAATACTAAACTCAATCCTAAAAATTTAAGAAAATTCATAAAAATACTAGATACTATTACTAAGGTTTATAAAGAAAAACGAGTCAAAAAGCTTAAGCCAATAAGCTAGGAAAATTCGAACAAGCTGTAAAGCTTAAATCCTAAAGTGTGCATAAGTATTTAATGGTGTAATGGTCTAACAGAAAAGTCCCAAGGGCGCAGTTGGTTGAGGTGTTTGTGTTGTGTGAGGGAGGTCACAGGTTCGAACCCTGTGACTTCTTTTTTGGTAAAAACATTTTTTTATTTTTCTTTTTGAAAAAGCTAAACTATAAGCTAAATTAAGCTACTTTAATAAACGGACTTTTTGACAGAACCTAATAATAAGCTATAAAAATCTAATCAAAAGGGACATATTGGACTACTTAGAAATTAGGCTAAATGATTTGGCTTTTTTGGAATTTAATAAGTAATAAGTAAAGCAAATAAGCTGTAACAGACCTAGACCCTACCCTAATAAGTACTTAAGACCACAAATAAGCAAATCAAATAAGATCACAAGCATTAAAAAGACTTAAGACAACAGACTCTAAAAGACATTTTTTAAGGATTTTTGACACATTTCAAGCTAAGATTAAACACTAATAAGTTATAGACATTAAGCTGAAAGCTGAAAACAGATAAAGTACTACAAGCTAATGACATAAATAAGCACAAATTAAGCAAAATAAATTAAGGATTAAGCTAGAAAAAGATAAGCTAAAATGACAGATTACCTTACTATATTTTTGAATCTTTTTACTTAGATTACTGACCCTTTTAAAGCTTAAAATTAAGACTTAAAAACACTTGTGACCATTTAAAAACTTAAAACAGATTGACACTAAACTATATTAAGCTAAATGAAATCAAATTTAACAAAAGTTAAGCTATAAATTTACCTCAAAAGATCTGCACATTAGTAACTTTTAAGAACAACCTAACAACTAACACTTGACTGACTTAGACCTAATCATACTTTAAGGATTTTCCAAATTTTGAAAACTCAAAATAGATGTAAAATGAGGAAAATGGAACTAGTTTTGAACACAAAAACTTCATCTCAATTGGTCTTTTTAGGATGTTAGCAAATAAGCAGATTAATATTTCATTTAAACTAGCAGGCTTAAGAAATTGCTAAACTAACTTCAAAATTGAACAAATCTTACTTCTAGCTTATAAAAAACTGACATTTAAACCTAGTTTGAGCTTATCAAAACTTATTTCAATACCAAAAGTAGGTTACACTCTCTTTGACTATGTATAGGCTCTTATCCCAAACACCTTTTTAAATCTTAGAAAAGGAATTTTTAAGCTAAAACAGATCTGAATAAGCTTTTATTATTAAAAACTGATGATGAGCTAACAAAACTAAGAACAAATAAGCATATATCTTAAGGAAATAAGCACTAAGCAATAAGCTAAACTAAAAAGCTATTATGACTACTAAATGAGCAGTTTTAACTAAAACTAGAATAATTCCTACTCTAATGAGTTAAACTAGAAACTTAAGACAAATTATGCTAAAATGAAACATATTAAGCATATTCAACATTAATAAGCACAGATTAAGCAAACAAATAAGCTAAATAAGAAAGTGAGCTAAAATTAATAAAGTGAACTAACCTTGCCCTTTGCTCAAAACAAGGGCTTAAAATGCTCTTAGAATCTTATCTACAAGCTCCAGCTTGTTAGAAACAAGCTAGTAAAACCCATAATCCATTCCATTTCTGGCTTATCTTCCATAACATAGCTTATAGTGACGTTTTGAGTGGATTTAAGGTGAACAGCTTATTCAGTTTGGCTTTTAGAAAGCTAAACTGAATAAGAACTAGCTTAAGAGTTATAAAGAGCTTAATGAACTTATTAGCTTATATCTAAACAAATTTAAACCATTATTGCTTAAGAGTAAAACAGAATTTAAAGCACAATTTAAATGAAACTTGGAATTTTATTAATATCAAAAGAGATTACAAGCTTTTTTATAAAGAAAATTACATTAAAAAGGACAATAAGCTAAACATTACACTAATAAGCTATTTTAAAAGCTACACTAAAACTAGATGC
Source organism: Tanacetum coccineum (assembly GCA_026074375.1). NCBI lineage: Eukaryota > Viridiplantae > Streptophyta > Magnoliopsida > Asterales > Asteraceae > Tanacetum > Tanacetum coccineum. The sequence goes on along the minus strand of BQNB010059784.1, from coordinate 2,054 downwards.
CCCTCCTGTGTGATTTTGCTCTTCTATTTATAGCTAGCGAGAGAAGGATCCAGAAGCAAAAGGAGCGTCCCAATCATTAAATCCTAGCCCTTGATTCCAAATCCATCATCATAGCCCTTGGATCACCCCCACGTATCATCAACCAATAAAATCGCTCAGGATTTCCAGGGTGGATTAAATGGTGTCAGGGGTGTCAGGTTAAGGCCTTCTAGAAGCGTACGCGTATGTGGAGTGATGGAATTTACCCTGCGTTATTCGTTGGAAGTGAAAAAGAGAGGGAAATGGAAGAGAAGTACAGTAACTTACGTTTTCATCTCATTGACTTTGGACCGGGTTATGACTTGGGCTTTTATTTCATTAGGCCAGGAATGGGTAATGGATTAATGGATTTGGATTTTATATAGGCTTGTTAATTAGGCTTAAGGATTAATAGTATAAATCTTAATGGGCTGACCCGGCCCATTAAATGGGTACGGGTTGGTCCATTTAAAGATGTATACGCCTTCGGCTTCGATTTCTCATACTCTTCCAATCTCGTGCTCGGGTTTTGTCTGTTTTGCTTTGTTTTTGTCCATTTTAGATATATCTGTTACCTGCACAATACAAATCACAAAACATACATATACAATGCATTTTTCATGTATTTTTGGTCTTTTAAGCTCATTTTAATAAGAAAAATGATATGTGATTAAACGCATATTACGCTCCTGATTTCGTCATTTTGTGGGAAAATGTTTTCTGGTGTAGGTTTTTCTAATTTTTGGGGGAAATTTTGAATTCAAATATTTATTTTGAATTAAAACATTTCTTGTATTTACAAAAATATTTTGTCTAATTATTTTTGTAAAAAGGTTTTGTTACATTTATAAAATTTTAAAGTTTAGGACAAAAAATTATTTCTCTGATCATTCAATAAATTTAAAGTTTGTTTGTTCATACCTTTAGTGATTTACGTCGGGTGCAAACTTATATTTGTTGTTGAAGCAGACTTCAGATGTTGAGAGATGTTGACGTATGAATGCATTGGTAATTTGTGATCACCAGTAACTTAAGCACTTTACGTTATGTATTATAAGTTACATGTTTTTCATCACCAAAACACAAAGAGAAAGTATAGATTAAATATGGTAATATTTATACCAACAATCTCTCCCTTTTTTATGATGACAAAATATGTAAACTATAACTCATAGTAAAATGTATAAGTTACTTTTTTACACTTCTTCTCCCCCTTTTGTCGAAGCAAAAAGGTGGACACTCCAAGCCATTCATTCCATTTGATGAGACTTTTACTGTACTTCAATCCTTGTACCAAAGAGGCGAGCTTGCATCATCCCCAATGAAGTCTTGACACTCAAGCACCCCTTGGCTCATTGCACTCCTATGATATTTGCCTCCCATTGTAGATTAACTCAAGCGGATCCATGAATCAAATATGTTACGAACTCTTAACCTACATCAAGGATTAGTTTCACGCAACATAATATATATAAGAGAAATATTATAGGGATGGAATACACATATCAAAAAAATGTGTAGATGTCTTAACTGTTGCACATGTAGTGACTTTGACATTTGCAAATGCTCTAAGGAAGTGCGCTACAAAACAAAGTTAGTAGACACGTGCACATATATATAATGATGATGATAGCTATATATATATATATATATATATATATATATATATATATATAGCAAGACATTAATGGGGAACAAGACATGCATGTCTTAGGTATATGCACTCTAAAGTATGACACTTAAAACGAAAATTCAAAACTTAGACACATGCAATCATTGTTTTAATAACAACAACCTAAATCCAAGATAAAAAGAATCATGACGTATGCTTTTGACAAGAAAATGTTTAGGAACCAATGATAAGATTCGACTGACACATGCTTAAGGACTGAGACTCGACCAACACCCATTGGTATTATACCGACTTTAATAAACGAGAACAAAATTTGTTTATTGAGAATGTTACTAATATCTTGGCGAGATATGCCAAAATATATACTCTAAAAATAGTTGAATAAAATAAGATGAAGATGAAA
>BQNB010059783.1:0-37183 GCA_026074375.1 Tanacetum coccineum | reverse complement strand
TATCTTGTGTTGTTGATCTTGAAGTAACACGCCCCGGATCCTTATTCCGCTGCGACCCATTTTGGGGGTATTACAGCATGTAACTGATAAATATTGGCAGCGAAGGCGTAATTTAAACAAACCCTTCATTGGCAGGCTAACATATATACATCTAAGTATTGGAGACCTATTTTATCAGTGAATGATCCTATGCACCAGAAGGGTTGCAGATCCTTTTTAGAGATACGCATAGTGAACGAAAACATTTATCCAACAAATAGAGCGGCATGTGTATGGATGAGCACTAATGTGTTGTAAAAAGCTTTAAATTTATAAGACTAATTTTACTGAATTTTAGACCAACACATGGGTAAAGTATAACCCACGTATATAGTATAGTATTTCAGGTAAGACCAGGTCATCCATAGGGATTTGATTATGTTCTTATAATCACAATAATCAAGACAAATTATAATAACGTTTTCAAGTACAATAACAAGTAATAAGTAATGATTGAATTCAATGATAAAGAGATATGACTACTCGGATAGCTTCATATAATTCAGCAGCGTTGGTAAAATAATGATCTTCGATTTTATTCTTAACTTATAAAAAGGTTTTCTCATCAAAAAACATTTTCACAAATTAACTTGTTTTAACTCAAGACTCATATTTGTTTAACTTAATCAAATGTGTCACTCAGACAATCAAGTTACTGTTATATCAAATCTATTTTGTTTATCAATTAACGTAAGCGGATTTCTCCAACCAAACGATAAAGATCATAAAAAAAATCTTTAAAACTATAAAGTACACAATGGGTCTTTCAACCTATACCGTTATGCGTATATAATCAAAGATGATAAACAAAGCTGACAAGATCAAATACGATAGGATTTCAATATTAACTTGAGATTAATAAGATCGTAATAATACCAAATGCTTCTTTATTATATTAACATCACTGAGTAGTCATAAGAGGTTTAGCCTCTTATGGCAACGGAGTTCATAGTAACAAAGTAAAATAGAGAAATGAGATACATACGAAATTCGGATAGGTAATGGATCACAAGACAACCTGTTTACATGTATCGAATCTTATTTAAAACCATGTATTAAACTAAATATTATGAAACCGTCTTTGTTCTTGCCGGAATTTCATGCTTAAAACCCAGGAAATGATGAATATTGAGAGAGGATTATGTTGGAAGTATGTATGAGTGATTGCTTCAAATGGCTTCACTAGTACAAATCTGGCATTTCGTCACACATGCTGTTTTTTGAACGGCCACACAGTCAGATATTTATGTGACTAAATGTACCAGAATAAAATAAACAGGCAAACTTGAACTCATTTTGTGTGACCATTTTGGAATTTCATTGTCACACATTTGAATATTTATGTGACTAGAGGTAACTGGTAATTTTTTGTTGATTATTTAGTCACTTATAATTTAGGACGTGTGACAGATACAAATAAGTTTGAAACATTAGTCACACTATATATATACATATGTGACAAATATATGTCACACAATTGAACGGTGTGACCAAAATCCATATATGGTCACATGAAGTAATTGTGTATGTGGCTAAATCATATAGTCAAGTTTGTCACTCATTATTTAAAAGTGACTGCTATTTTTTGCTGAATATTTAGCCACATATGAATTTGAAATGTGTGACAACTGAAAAGTAAGTTTAAAGCATTAGTCACGATATACATTTAAAAGTGACAAATATATGTCACACACTTGAACAGTGTGACCAAATGTCATATCTGGTCACACTAAATCATAGACATACATGATTAAGTGTAACCAAAATTCGATACATATGGTCACGTAAGTTAATATGTGTGTCTAAAGTTTAGTGTGTGTTTGTTTGCCAAAACCTAATGTGTATAGTCACATTTAATTGTAGCATGATCATGTGACTATAGGCTTTACAATAGTCACACCATATCACAAATGTGTATCTAAATTATGTTTATGGCCACATTATAAGGGTATTATATGTGACCAATACATTTAAAATAGTCACATTGTGAAATATTCATGTGACTATTATTTATAGCAAAATGTGAACTTAGTTATCATTAACCTTCACATTAGTCACATTGAGTGTTTGTGTGACTAAATTCAAGATGTTATATATGGTCACATGAAGTATTTATTTAGGTGTCTAAATCATAGAGTCATATTTTGTCACACATTATTTAAGTGTAGTCACAATTCGATACATATGGTCACACATTTCTGATAACTTATGTAATTTTGAGGGGTTAGATATGGAATTTTAAAATAAAAATTATTAGGCTATAACTTTTCATTTGCCGCTTCACCAAAATTTCATATTTTCATACCCCCGCTCATTTTTTTGCCAAAAGTAAAATTACATTTTCATTGGCCCTCCAACCTACACTTATCTACAAGTATACACTTCCTAATCTCTGGCATCCTCCCTTGATTTTTCCATTCTATATAATCATGTCCTACTTCGTGTATCCTTATATCCCTTGTTCATACAAGACTTATTTGGATTCTGATTTGGGTTGGCGTTATATTATTCTCTTGGGCTGCGGTTTTCACTATTGTTTATTATCATAGATCTACTTACAACGAAGGTGTGGAATCTTTGATTATTATATCCCTATTATCCTGAATATAAAGTAATCGATTATTCTACAAGGTGTGGAATCTTTGATTTTTTTAATTCCTGTTGTTCGAGTGTTCTATCCTCTTTATTCCTTAATCCTTAAATAGGCGTTGCTTGTGTGGAATCTCTGATTCTATTGCTCGCAATTTTTATCTTGGAGGATGGCTGATTAGGTTTTAGTTACTTTCGATCTGTTAGGAGTCGTTGTGGGATCTGTTTGGTTTGGGTTCATTTCGCTGGTTCGTTTGTATCTATCATTCATATATGTTTGGACCCAATTATGGACGTGGGTTAGAGGGTAGTGTATTTTGTTGTTGCAATACGTGTTCTACTGATTTTTGTTATCGTGGTTCTTTGTTTCTGGTGGTGGGTGTTTAATGGATAGTGGGTTTCTTACTAGTGTGTCGAAGGAGAAGGGCATTGATGGAGGAAGTAAGGCTAATTCAGTGTTGAGTGGTCTAACCACGAAAATTAGGAATATAGATGGGAAAATAATTGGGAAGGATAGTACTCAAAGGAAGGCAATCAGGTGTGTTCAAGCTGGTTCGGTCTTGGATGTTAATGCAAACGCTGCTATGGACAAAGATTGTGCTGAGGGTCCTCCACTGAAATCAATTCTTAAAAGACCTAATGGTGCTTCAAACATGGCGGTTGTGAACGCTGCTACCGAGGTTCCTATCAAAGATTTACAACATGATGTGAATTCAAGTCCTGATTCCAGCAACTTGAAGGCTTCGCCACCAATGAAGGGTCTTCATTCAGATGTTAACATCAATATGGGAAATGTCGACAGCCTTGCTAACAACCCTAAACCTGTCATGGGTATTAATGTCGCTTCAGTGCTTGTTAGTGAGGTGATTAGAGGTAGTACAGGTCCTGGTGATTATTCAGCAACTAATGCTGTAAAACATTGTAATTCGAGTGCTTCAAACGTTCCTAAATCTACGGTTGCTGTAACAGATGGGCTTCCAAAACAGCCCCTATGTCCTTTGCTAATATCATTAAATCCCAACATATCAAGAAGGGTAATTTTCGCTCACTTCTGAATGCGGAGAAGGTGGAGAGTTTTAATTTTGTGCTTCCTAAGTATGCGGTGGATGAGGTTAAGAGCAGGTATGATAATACTCTTGTTGGTTAATTTTTTGGTACTTATTTCAAAAGTGTTAGGTTCAGTTGCATTTTATGTTAGATATATCTATATATCAAAAAAGATATGATGTTTGTTGCATTGGCTTTCAGTTGTACTAGAGGCTTAACCTACAGAGTGACTGATTGAGTATCGAGTAGAACATATATGTTTCTTACTTGAGTAAACCAAGGAAAGATAGATAGGCTTCACATTTATGTTAGAAACCAGGAGAAAATTACAAAAAAAGACTTATTGTTTATTTAAGTGAGAACCGGCTATCTGAAATCTGAGTTCCAAAGTGGATATCACGTGTTTCGTATCTGAGTTCCAAAGTGGAAAGAATTACCGAAGCTACAAACGGCAACAGTCTCATCGAGTGTGAAGGCGATATCATCATTCCGTGCAGGCTTGCTACTGTTGCATCTGGAGCGGCTTCAGGTAAGCTTTTGCAGTATGAGCTCAGGCTTGCTACTGTTGCATCTACAACTCAGGCTATCAGGATTTGAAAAGCTGAATATTCTACACATTCGGCTTATTTGACCCATTTTTCTTAAGCTTATCTTTTTACCCGTTTTATCCTGTTAAGATAAACTTAGACCTTTACCGGATTGACCCATGCTTGAGTGAACTTCATAACATGTTACCTGGATGGCTGAATCTCAGCTTATTGCAACAACATTGAATAATTTTTTTATTGCAGCAACCTGGATGTCAAGGCAACGACCAGACGATATAGTATTGGTAATTGACTTTACTATTGTAGGTGTCCAAACCACCACTTACATGTGTAAGTATACATTTGCTTCGGTATTTATGTATACGTATGTGTTTAGTAGTTCTGATACAGAATGGTTTTTTTGTTTTGCAGCTGACAACATACCGAGTGTCACAGGAAACCACCATATATTTCACCAGCCACCTAATGCTTCAGACTTTTGTGGAAGACAAATTTCAACTTTGTCGTCATTGGTACTAATTCTCCAATAACATGTATAGGTGTGTTAGATTTCAACATTTTACTGACTTACCATTTTTCTGAAGCTACATAATACATTTTTTTTGCAGCTTCTAAAAACAACTTGGAAAGTGTAGTTTTCAAATTCTGGCTGCAAAAACACAATGCAATTTTAGGTACTGTTTCTACGAGTATCATAATTAGTGACTTGTTGTCAAAGTATATATTGTCTAAGGTCTGCATGCACCAATAAAAGAACGTTAAGATCTGAAAGTATGAAACTGTTGCTATTGTTGATGGAAAAACTTCAATTTTCGAGTACATAACCACATTTGCACTCATTCCTTTTGAGCTTTTATATAAAAGATTGAAACTTTTTGATTTGTTTTGATGTTAACCTGTTACATGTGTATATACATGTTGGGTGTTCGGTGTCGCTTCCTTATTCGTAGATCCGAGCCTCACTTAAGTAGGGAATATGATTAATACTGCTCATGGTTAATACTGCTCAACATTAATGCTGCCAATATGATATTAGTGCTGCCTGTTCGTAGTTATGTGACATGATAGTTTCTACTAAGTGGTAACTTTTTTCAGCTTTGTAGCTTGATTGACTCTGACCCTGTTCAGGAAAAACAAAAGAGTACAGGTGTGTTGATTGTGTCGACTGACCTTTTACATATTGCACACTTTACCCAATTGGAGTGCGTTACTAATAAATAATGTTTTTTTAATATCCTTCAGCTGCTTCTGTAAAAGAACACGATGAAGCGAGGATTGATCTTAGATTTAAGAAGATGAAAAAGAAGATGAGCAAGTCTCAAACGATTTCCAATGCTAACAGGCCCAAGGTATATTTTCTTTTAATAACAAGTTTTTTATATTTTCAAATCTTTATCTCAAATCAAGTTTTTATTTAATTGTGCTACATCATAATTTTTTCTTGAATCAGATTGATGGAGACATGCAGTACTTTGTGGATACCCATGACTATCAGCGACCATTCAGGATCGTTTATGACAACGCCTTTTTAGAGCTTTATATTCTGCCAAAGAGAGAATGTTGTCGGGAACATAAATAAGCTTCTTGGTGATGAATTTGTTTTCTGTCACACCCACTGCGTGTATCAGAAAATTCATCAAAATCATCTCGTTGATCTTATTGCTGATCTTCTAAACCATTTGTATGTGTCCCCCTGATTTATTAAATATTTATTAAAAGTACATTAAAGTTAATGCGAACTGTTTTTAATATTTTTGTTAACTCTCAATTTCAGGTTGGGACTGACTATAAATTGTGGGTACCACAAACTGAATGATGCAAATATTTTTCAGTACAGTGAATCGATGTGTAGTATGAATACGAACTGGTGATAATGAAATAGACTAGAACTGATGCATGTTTGTATGAATCATCTTTTCTAGTCTTGCTTACTTCAATAGTGAATATGCAGAACCAACAGGGAAGTAAATAATTTTTCATTTAATTTCTTGCAGAGTAAGAGTTCAGCTGGTGAAGCTTCAACAGCAGCTGCTGCCCCAAAGGTAATGATTTGTGAAAATTATTGCTATGTCTTTTTGGGATAGGTTTAATATCTAAGTAGCGAAAGATGTATGTAGCTGCTTGTTATTAGTGCTGCTTGTCAAACGTGTTGGTATTAAAAGTAGTCACTACTGTTTGGGAACAAGAATGATTTGTGCTGCCAGTGTATACTTTATGCTGCTAATGCAAGACTTAATGCTGCCAGTAGTAATCTCGTATGTTAATGCTGCTATTGATACTACTGCTATTGGGTTTAAAAAAAGAAGTTAGTGCTGTCAAGTATATATCTGTGCTGTCAAAGTGTTATATAAATACTATACTCATCTAGTAACTTTAACACTTGCATTAGAACATGAATTCATTTAGGTCCTGGTTGCATTTTCACCTTGACTGCTTGCACATTAGGTTTAGGTCCTGGTTGCATTTTCACCTTGACTGCAATTGCCAAATGGGAGTGTAGCTCATATGGTAGAGCGCTCGCATTGCATGCGAGAGGCACGGGGTTCGATTCCCCGCACTTCCTTATTTTTTCGTTGTGTGACTAAATATTACAAAACGCCACACAAACATAAAATTCTTGTGGGCATTGGATGAACAATAGTCACAAAAAATGCACATTTACTTGACCTTAAAAAGCATACAGTCACACTTATTAACACTATTGGCCACTTTATGCTTAATTGTATGTGACTAAATACCTAAAAAAACCATGTTTTGTGTGACTAAATATTACAAAACGCCACACAAACATAAAATTCATGTGGCCATTGGATGAACAATAGTCACACAAAATACACATTTACTTGACTTTAAAAACATATGGTCACACTTATTAACACTTTTGGCCACTTTTGGTTAACTTGTATGTGACTAAATAAAAAAAACATGCTTTGTGTGACTAAATATTACAAAACACCACACAAACTTAAAATTCATGTGACCATTGGATGAACAATAGTCACACAAAATACACATTCACTTGACTTTAATCAACATATGGTCACACTTATTAACACTTTTGGCCACTTTTGGTTAACTTGTATGTGACTAAATCCCAAAAAAACCATGCTTTGTGTGACTAAATATTACAAAAGGCCACACAAACATAAAATTCATGTGACCATTGGATGAACAATAGTCACACAAAATACACATTCACTTGACTTTAAACAACATATGGTCACACTTATTAACACTTTTGGCCACTTTTTTTTAAATTGTATGTGACTAACTCCAAAAAAACAACACCCGTTGTGTGACTAAATCATCACAAACGTCACATTTATTATATATTCATGTGGCCACAGGACGGGAAATAGTCACACAAAATACACATTTAGTTGAATAAATCATCTCAAATGTCACATATATTATATATTAATGTGGCCAAAGGACGAACAATAGTTACTCTCAAAAACCATTTGTGTGACTATAAAGTGTTTACGGTCACTAATACTAAGTAATCCAGCAAAACTTGTGCCTAATTTGTTACACATATTCGGGTTTTGGTAACTCGTTTTCAATGAAAAAGGCCACAAACTCAACAATGTCACCGTTACGGTGGCGCGACCTTTAGTGACAAAAAAAAAACGTATGTGACTAAATGCATATCGTCACACATTTTTGGAGTGACCAATATCACTTTTTGTACCAGTGCCATAATAGGCCTATGGCCTATTTAGCTATTATAAATACTCGTTGTACTCTTTCATTATAATCAATCAAGTTAAAGAACAATCTCTAAGTTTCTCTCTTCTTTCTTACGGAGCCAGCACACGCTTGAAGTGGTTCCCTATCCCGATACAACCCCTAACCGGGTCGTATCAATTTTGAAGAAGTGGGGAGTGATACGCCTGTGGTTGTTGATGAGGGATGGTTGCCCCGGCATGGTGTGTTGGATAACTATCATAGTTTATTTATTATGTTTTATTAGGATAAGTGTTTGAATCATTGTTTAGGATATGTGGTTTGAGTCATGTTAGGATAAGTCTTGTGGTTGTGAGAGTTATCTCATAAACTAGTATTTAAGGTTTCACAATGTAATCAATTAATCAATCAATCAAGTTTGTCAAATAAATTGTCTAGTCTTCTCTCTATATTCTTAAGGAGCTCGCACACGCTTGAAGTGGTGCCCTATCCCGATACAACCCAAACCGGGTCGTATCACAGTATCTGAGTCAACAACGTCGTTTGGTTGTACATCATTTTGCATCTCGTGTCCCTCGGGATACTCATTCATATTATCGAGATAGTTATCATGATCTTGTACCTCAGAGATAAAGTCTGAATCATATGATGGATCAGCTGCATCATCAACCGGATCAAAAGAAGAGAGATTTGTAACACCCCCAAAATCAGGTAGCAGCGGAAAGGTAACATTGGGGTGCTACTTCAAAGTACAACAATCAAGATATAGGAAACGACCATAAATGACCATGAAAATGGACGTTTAAGACAAGATTTCATGTGATGCCATAGCAAAATATCATATAGTTCATACAAAATTAGGTTCCCATAAGTTTAAAAAGTCATAAACATCTTATTAAAACAAGCTTCATAAATACCAAACGATGACTTAATTTTTTAAAGGATAATAAAATTTGCAATAAACTTTTAGATAAAAACACAGAATCCGTCCTCCTTCATTGATATCCGCCACGGCTCCCGTCCAGTCCATTCATACTCTATGACCTGAAATTACATGCTAAAAAAGTCAAACACAAAGGTTGAGTGAAAATCTAGTTTATCAGTCAAAAGGGTGTACCACAAGAACGAAATTAGTAATCAGTAGGACTCGAATAAAACACATTCAGAAGTCCAAAACATTTATTATTTGCACTAAGCTCATGACCACCGAAGCCTTAACTAGAATTGTGCCCTCAAACAGAATAAAGGATCATTCCAACAACGCTAACATCTCTGCAAGTGGTTAAAATGCACCCGATTCAAAACGAAGTGACCCAAGTAAATAGAGAAAAGAACACAAAGGGAGGGGGTTGTTAGTCCCATAGATCTATCCATAACGATCCAGCAGCTCACAATAAATAAAGCAATTAAACGGTTACAAGATAATAGGGACTATTCACTGGCAATAAGGTTAACTTAGGCATTAATAAAACAGGCAGTAATCAGGATAGCATACACTTTGAAAAACACTTTGTCCCAAAAGTAAAAACAACAATGTAATTCACCACCCGTAGATTTTTTTAAAACAATTTAGAAAAAGGGGCTATTAACTCACCCTTGAGTGAATGGAAATCAACAAGTATTATTCATGATAGACAAGCTTCACTGAAAAACATGTGACGGGAATAGCAACCTAATCCAATATAGGATCGTTATAAGTACAATACTTGAATCTAAACTTAATAGTTGTTAATCTCCAGTACATCGTTCGGGCTAATCATAATTAAGAGGTCATGACATGTACGTCCGAGTAGTTAGGAACACTTTAAATCGTAAATCCAACAACCGTCGAAAAACGCTCATACCGAAGATCCACATTAAGAAAAATTTCCCTAGAAATATAGTATTTTGATAATCCACAGAAATATTCGATATAGCTTCAAATCCCCCACTAATGTGTTTTTTTGAAAAATTGTTTTAAACAAGTTAAAACGTTTTATAATATCGTTGTTAGTAAAACTGCAGGCGGTAACTTTCGCGTTTTTAAAAACCCCGATTCTCGCTATTTTATGCCCAAGCCTTTTTCGTATTTAAAAACAAGACGAGTTATCATAAAATTGACATTTTCGAATTCCGTACCTACTGGTGAACAGTAAAACTTTTAACTGGGTTGCACATCAGACGTGAGCTTATAAATAAAAAAAACGTAATACGTCGTCGTAAACCCGTAAATGTCCGTAATTTTATTACGTTATAATGCTCCGTTATTAACGATTCTATCGAAGGACAGTTCTCTAGTATAATGAAAGTTCAATATTTTTTTATGAGGTTTACAAAAATATAACTTTCTGTCATGAATAGTAACTTTATAAAAATAGTTTTATAAAAGTATTAATTGTCGTAAACTCGCGAAATTCATAACTCGTTCGTTATAAATTGAAAAATTACGATTCTTATCATTTTGGGAATCGCTCAAAATATTGTAATGATTTGTTAAAAAATACCAACCCTTGGCTGTTTATAATTTTTTATAAAAAATGTTTATTTTTTAATAACAAAAAAAATTCATTAACGACTTCGTTTATTAACGTATAACTCGTTTTTAACGTAACTTTTTCGTTATTAATCCGTTTAACAAGTTTCTTACTTTTTCGGAATCGTCGTGAAATGTATTATCTTATAAAAATATAAAATAAATACCTAAAAATTCGGATGGGACAAGAATGTTTAGGCTTGATTAGTTAAGTCCCTTTATGATCTTTTCTTTTATACTTTACTACTTTTGAATTTTACCACAAGTCTCATTATACATAACTTTAAAAAATCCACACATATATGATTGTGTCCTTGTCCAGTAATAGTCCTTAAGTTGGTCCAAGTTACCAAGGTTATTAATTTAAGATAATACTTAAGAATCATAACGTTACTTAAGAAAACTCTAATTTACTAGTTTTGTAAATAATCCATTATTATACATATAACCGAAAAGGTGTGTACAAAAGTGCATTTTTCTTTCCATATGACCCTATTTTAGTGTTCTATAATCATGATTAAAAGTCCATAATCAATAATAACATGCTTATGTATTTCTTTAAGTTGAACACATATTATGCAAGTTATGAAAACCCTAATTTACTCATAAATCAAGGTTTACTCCAAAAGAAAATGATACAACATTTTCTCACCATTTTAACATGAATGTATGAAATAACATAACATGTACATAAGTAATCCATGTGGTCATTTCAAGTATATATCTCATTTTCATGATTAAAACCTAAATGGTGATTTAAGCTAAATAGAAATATCATATGCATAATAATGAAAATTATAGCAACATAAAGAGTTTAAATGGACCTTTAAGAAGAATGATGGTGATGATGAACAAGTACTAAACACACTGTTGTTGTAGCCACAGAGAAAATCAAACTTGCACTTTATAAAACATCTTACTTTTCCTTCACTAAACCCTAAGCTTCCTTTTTCTATGATTAATATACTAGGAATGGTTAAACCAATGCTTGCAAATGCCTTAGTACAACTTAGGTAAAGTGTAAATAAGAAAGAGTAAGGGTTGTAGAAAAATTTTGTATGGATTTAGATTGGTGTGGTATTGTTTTGAGCCGTGAGCCAAAGAGAGTAGCAAAAGAGATGATTTTGTGAATTTTTACCAAGTGTTTTGTGTATATGTTGTTTATCTCTTTCTAGTAATGCAGGTATAATAAAATGAAGATGGGTCAAAAGATGCAATAGTTAGCAAGGAACATGGTTATGGCCTTTAGGGTGGTACCTTAAGTCAAGGTAAGCAGGGTATGGGAAAGCATCATTAAAGAAGTAAGGTGTTTCCTTTGACCAAGTTGCAAAGACTTATCCAAAATTATCATGTATATATCCTATATGTAGTAGAATTTCGCAAAAAACAAAGATAGATATGTGTATTATGTAAACTTTATTATTGGGTATACAAAGTGGGCAACTTGTTTGTAGCGTAGAAAATTTTTTTTCGTGGTTCCGGGGAAAGGAAAAAGAGTGCCTAAACGCAATTTATCGCTAAACGTATACACTTAACTATCCGATAAAAAAAAAATGAACAAAGTTAAAAATAATTTCTCAAAATAATTATAATAACCCTTGATTGATGTAAAACATTTAATTGTTTTGGTGCCCGTAATTACATTTGATTGTTATTTTTTAGTTACACGCGATTTGAACGTATCGATTAAAATTAAAAGCGAAAGCGTATGGGAAAAAAAAAACTATAGTGAATTTCAATAGCCAAATGCAATTGACCTGAAAAACGAAGGGAATGTTACAGGTCCTTCCCCGTAAATGAGCCCTTGTTCTCAAGGTCAAGTTGGGAAACATTTGACGAAGGTACGGGTATCGGAGAAAAGAATGTGGGATATTTGTCATCCGGAATTGGTCTTCTCGTCCCAGAGATATATAAAGCTCAGCTGCCTTGGGGCCGTGATGAAAATAAAGACAGGTTACGAGAAGTTCCACAAGGGGTGAGGTGGGGAAAGACGGAGCAACTTTGAACTAATGGAAATTCTTCCTCTCTTAGCTTCTTTACATCTCTTCCATCATCTCACGCTGTTCTTCAACAAAACGAAGATATTTGTCATCAACACTCGATCTCAATCCAAGGGCACTTGACACATCTGGGCTCCGCAAACATTTCTTGAGGATTGACACATAAAACGTGTCGTGAACACAACGTTAGCTCCTGGGTAACTTCACCGATAAGCCTACCCGGTCCAAACACGCTCGAGTGATTCAAAACCGTCCGACAAATCGTGTGCTAGTTTATTCCACTTTTTACCAAATCGTACACACCCTATCCATGGAGATACCATATAGTAACACTCCGGTAAAATCTGAAAACTTCGAAATCAATAGGTTGTTTCACGCCTCTATCAGCATAGCTTTCTGGCGACTCCCTAGCCGTCTTAATACTTTCCTTGATTTGAAAAATCTTTCTTTTCAGTCATTTCTTGCACAATCACTGGTCCAATAAGATTGACTTTCTCCAACTTTCAGTCCATATAACGGGGGGGAAAATCTACATTTTACGCCCGTAACAGAAAGCCTCGAATGGTAGCACACTTAAAGCTTGTGTGGAAGCTGTTATTATAAGAAAACTCAGATCAATGGAAGATGAGTATCCCAACTTCCACCAAAATCCCATAACACAAGCTCGAAGCATATCTCCAGCTTTTGAATAGTTTTTTTTACGCTCACTCTGACCGTGGACGTTCTGAGGGGTGGTAAAGCCTACTCATTTCTAGTCTAGTACCCAAATGCTTCTTGAAAAGCTTTGCCATAATTTTTGAACCGTTGAATCGAACCCATCACGGTCTGAAAAATGATTTGATACCGTGCAACAAACCAAGTCTTGACTACAAATCTCATTGGTATATAAAATCTTTGCTTAGATTACATTCTTTCGTCATGTATCTTCAAGTATAGAGTAAGTGAATAGAGCCGACATGGTCAAATCTATCAACAACGACCCAAGAGATCGAAATCATGCCACTGCAACTTTTCGGCAACTTTGTGACAGAAGGGAACAAAGTCCCATTTTATTTCTTTCCCAATTCCACTCATATGAAATTTCAGGTTGCTGATGAAATCCAGAGGGTTTCTGATGTTCGGACTTTAAATCTTAGAACACAGTAAGACATCGCTAACATACTCACAATGTCCTCTTTCATGACCAGGCCCCCAAACAGAGTCTCTCAGATCATAGAATACATGGATGTCTTATTCCGCATACCCGGATATACTGAATATCTAGAATTATGAGCTTCATCCATTGATCATATATTTACCCTCTACACCAACCAACTGAAGGAATCCAGATACGATCAAAGCAAGTAAATTTTCACCAATATCCGTTGCTCAAGAGTGGTCTTTCTTAAATCCCTCTAGCCTTCAGTTGGGGCTTTAGAGACCTTGGAAGCTTCGCTTTTGTGCGCTTCCAAAATCTTAGTCCCCTTAAGTCCATAATGAATAGGTAAATAAACTATCATAGCACGTAACTCGTCTAGGCTTAGAGGTCTTTCTTTTCTTCTCAAGGCATCTGCCACCACTAGTTCGCCCTTGCCCGGGTGGTATTTGATCTCGCACTCAATAGTCACTGAGTAGCGATCGTCCACCGCCTGTTGGCGGCATATTTTAAATCCTTCTGGACAAATATGTAACTGTAGACCTCTGGTGGTCAGTGTATAAATAAAACTTTTCGTACCCATAAAGATAATGTCTCCAGATTTTATATGATGACGAAACAGAACCCACCGCAACCCAAGTTCTAGGTCGTGGGGTGGTATAAAATTTTGTCTCATTGCTTCTTCAACTTGTCTTTGACGCATATGCTATCACCTTGCCTCGTTGGCAACCAGCAACGCACCCAAAAACCTTGTTTTGATGCATCACAATATGACCCAAAGTCATACGAGGTCCCATCGGTTGAGTTGCTAATACAGGAGCATGCATAGTTTCCTCCTTCATAATTTGGAAAGCTTTCATCATTGCTTATTCGCCCCACACATACGTCCTTATTCTTTTGCGTCATACAGGGAGGTGAAGGTGGCTTTGCGATCTTGGAGAAATACTCAAATAAACCTTGAGCGTGTAGTAACCCGCCAATCCTAGAAATGAACGAATTGTCAGTTGACGATTCAGGGGTTCCTTCCAGTCTTGACCGACTCCAACCATTGCTAGGGTCCACGTTGGAGTACCGTCATGGTTGACCACATGACCTATGAACTGTACTTCTTGTAATCCAAAATATCGCAACTTTGAAAATTTGGCATACAACTTCACCTTCTGGAAGATAAAGTCGTAAAATCGTCTTCAGGTGGACTTTCATGTTCTTCTTAGACTTTGAGTAGAATTAAGATGTCGTGCAATAGAACACAAATATACGAATTTGTTCCAAATACGGGCTTGCAGACTCGTTTCATTAAAGTCCATAAAAATAGTTTTGCTGGCGCGTTTGTCAAGTCCAAAGGGCATTACTGTGAAACTCAAAAAAGTGCCCATGATACGGGTTCAAAAACGCGTCTTCGAATATCTTCCTCTCGGAAACTCTCAACTGATGATAAAAGATCCTGAGCGAAGATTCTATCTCATCGAGAAACAGCACGCACCTTGTAACATGGTCAAACATAGTCATCAATTCTGTGGGAGAGGGTAAAGGATCTTTAAATGTTAACTTGTTTAAAGCTCCCTGTAGTCAATACACAAATGTTCTTCATCGAACCGCTTTCTCCTTGACAAAGAGCACAGGGTGGTCTCCCCATGTGTGGAGTTTCTTGGTCGAGACATAAAACACCTGTTCATAGAAGTTTCTATAAGCTGGTTTACAAAGTTCTATGTACATTTCTGAAGGGGCTTAACCGGTATGGAAGATTCTAACAACTGGCTGATGCGCCAGGGTAATCATATCAATGTGAAATTCTATCCCTACAAAGAGGTAAATCCTAATAGATCAATCTGGAAATAACCTCAGGGAAGTCTCGGTACAACACTTATGTCACTCACCATTTTCTATCATCACCTTGATACTGCAAGTGAACGAAGCTCCCTTTCCGGCCTCCTAGTCTCGCCTTGAACTTCAATGAACTTGCCAATACGGAAGAGAATACGGACCAATCTTCTCAATAACAATCGATGGAGACTCGGTATATAGCCTAACCAATCCATTCCGAATGATAACATCAAAGCTTCCTAGCCGGAGGAGTTGGCAACAAGAGTCTAATTTGAACACGTGATTTAACAAGACTAAGGTCAACTACGTAAAAATATTGGGTATTGGTGTCTGAACGATTTTCCGTCCGCTAACATCTACATACGTAGCTAGATGTTAAGACAGTGGCAGGGGTAATATTAAATATAATGAGTAAACGCAGAAGATACAAATACTCTATTTCTCAGTTCAACCCAAATCAAAGAGAATACAAGCGTAGTGATCATATAAGAAAAAACGTACCCGTGAACCACAGTTCATTCTGTGTGGATTTTACAACCACCCACGTACGCTCACCCACGAGTTCCATTCTATTTTTTTGCAGGTTCCCGCTTTCGGACATTTAATCTTATGAAAAAATGTCCTTTCTCTCCACAAATAGACCCGAAACATATCACATTTTTGCAGGGAAGGATCACTTACCTGCACCCTGAAGCCCTAACTTCTACAATCCTTCTCCAGGTGCCCAAGATCTTTATTTTATGGCATCACCGACACTTTTTGAAGGACACGGTCCCATGAGATTGTAGAGATGCACTGATAACATTGGTAAAATTCCAGCAAATCAATTCTTTCCTCCAGCTGGGGCTTGCAAGCATAAGTCCGCTGACATTTTCCTGTCTCCTGTTTTGTTTTGCTGGTGATGATTGTTTGTTTCGGTTGCGAGTTATAGTTGTTGTATGTGAAGTTTAATTGTTGCTGTTTTGGGGTTGTTTGTTGTAGTTATAGGTTTAATGTTATTGGTTGTTTTTCGGTTGTCTTCCTCATTTCCTTTTTATTGCTTTTCCCCGATTCATGCAAGCCCTATCCCTGAACTGCTTGCTACGAAACCCGTAATTTAATCCCCCCAAAAAACCGGCCCATGTTGATTGCCTCGGTGCAAGTACGCAGCTTGAAGAAGGTGAAGTTATTCCCCTTTGATTCTTTCAGGAACCCACGAATATACCCTTTCAATCTTCTTCTTTCAAAGTATGCAACCAATATCATGACACCATCAAGGCCATTCATGGAAACGATTGTTGTAATCTATCCAATATCATCTCCTTTCAAGAGTCAGAACCAAAGCTCTTGTTCCAGTCCTTTGGAATTCAGTTGCTGGGGGCAGTAATCAGTGGACAACATAGCTTTCTACTTTATTGCCCAGGGATCTGATATTAGCAATTAGCAAAGTCCCAAAGAAGTCTGAACATATCCGTTCCAGACCTTAGGGTCCAAGCACGAACCCTCGAACGTGCACATAGTCAAACCTACGCAACTTTGTCCATCTCAGCACATTTGCAAAATTTCAAACACAGTGCTAGCTGCCATCTTTTCGAAACCATACGTTTTCAGTCCGACTACACCTGGGGGGGCCCCCTTCAGTCCCTTAAAAAGAGTGAGCTATGCCATTACAAAATGTCTATAAAAACGAACATACCATGCATCTCTGTACTAGGTACAGTTCCTCCAGTTATTTTGTTGATACCAGATCCATAGTCCAGTATTGGGTTTTGAGTCAGCTCTAGTCATTTCATACATTTCAATGTCTTAGGGCCACACGGAGCATTTCCTACTATCTCCAAACAGATTTCCTTCTTAAAATCTCCTGGGCGGCATGAATCTGGCAACACAAGTACACAATTCCGTTGAGAATTTGTAAAAGTATGCCAGAGTTATGGCACATGGTATATAATGGAGGATAATGAGTAATTATAAATTAATCGGATAGTCGATATTATAATATTGATCGATCAAATAGAAAATTGATATGACAAAGATAGACGTAAGAGATCGAATTTAAACCAAGTATTAATATATAATAAGATTATATATAATAGAATGCCAATAATGACAATCAGAAAAAGTAAAGTTTTGGTTGTACATCATTTTGCATCTCGTGTCCCTCGGGATACTCATTTATATTATCGAGATAGTTATCATGATCTTGTACCTCAGAGATAAAGTCTGAATCATATGATGGACCAGCTGCATCATCAACCGGATCAAAAGAAGAGAGATTTGTAACACCCCCAAAATCAGGTAGCAGCGGAAAGGTAACATTGGGGTGCTACTTCAAAGTACAACAATCAAGATATAGGAAACGACCATAAATGGACGTTTAAGACAAGATTTCATTTGATGCCATAGCAAAATATCAGAGTTAATACATTAGGTCCCATAAGTTTTAAAAGTCATAAACATTCTTAATTAAACAAAAGCTTCATAATACCAAAAGATGACTTAAGTTTTTAAGGATAATAAAAGTTTCATAAACTTTAGATAAAACACAGAATCCGTCTTCATTGATATCCGCCACGGCTCCCGTCCAATCTTCATACTCTAGGACCTGAAATTACATGCTAAAAGTCAACACAAAGGTTGAGTGAAATCATAGGTTTATCAGTAAAAAGGGTGGACCACAAGATCGAAGTAATAGTAGACTCTGAAACACATTCAGAAGTCCAAAACGTTTATTATTGCACTAAGCTCATGACACCGAAGCCTTAACTAGATTTGTGCCCCAATCAGAATATAGGATGCTTGCCAACAACCTAACATCTCTCAATGTTAAATGCACCCGATCAAACTAGTGACCCAAGTAAGGGTGGGGGTTGTTAGTCCCGATAGATCTATCCATAACACCAGCGCTCACTATAATAGCAATTAACGGTTCATGATAATAGGGACTTCACGGCAATAAGGTAACTTAGGCATTAATAATCAGGCAGTAATCTGGATAGCATACACTTTGAAAAACACTTGTGTCCAATAGTAAAACAAGCAATGTAATTCACCCCGTAGATTTTGTAAAACAATTGTAGAAAAAGGGGCTATGAACTCACAAAGTATTGAAAGGTAATTGTATTGTAGTAAAATATACAAGTTTGTAAACGAGCATGTATTCTCCCCCAAAACAGTTTAAAACAAGTAAAATAGGGGCTATGAAACTCACCTCGAGTGAATGGTAATCAACAAGTATAACACAATAGAAAAATGCGTCACGAAGGAAATCCGAAGGCAACCTAAATTATCATAGGTCGTATAAATACCAAGTACTTATATTAACAACATTGAATATAATCTAATAGATGCAACATCGTACTATCGTTCGGGCTATCATTGTAGGATCGATATTCCTTAATGAAACACTGATATACTGTCAACTATGCGGAATCTAGTTGGCAGTACTTATGAACGACTCCGGAACACATCAAGGTGAGTGTGCCATAGGTGAGGCGTCCCCAGCATATGGCTGGTCCCCCGCAACGATCTCGTCATCAGCAAGCTCTGGACCTGGAACATAGTCAGGTGAGGGTGGTGCCTGCTCAGGCTCCTCCGGGCCAGGCACATAGTCGGGAGAGGGTGGTGCATGAAGAGCGGCCTCTGCGTACGGGTCCTCTATGCATGTAATGTTGGCTCTGGGACTCATGGTCATCGCTCTAGGTGAACCTAATATCGGATAGGTCGCCTCATAATTAGACATGATACATCTTATGCGTGATCCCCGATTCTCAGAATCTTACATGACTAAATCTGAAAATCCGAAGTGTTACTTATATAGTATCCAAATAAGAACTCTTATAGTAATAACATTTATAGTATAACATGTATAATAATTACTACTAGCATCCTTATAGTCCAACCAACTAATGCAGCAAGTAGTGTAGCATGAATGTATGCACATATGTAATGTCCGTGTAAATCCCTTTGTTTATAAAAAACAACTCTTTAAAACGGTTATAGACCAGCAAAAACATTTGACCTGGCACTCTATAACCTTGGTCTCTTGATACCAATCTGTAACACCCCCAAATTGGGTCGCAGCGGAATATGGGTCCGGGGCGTGTTACTTTATTGATCAACAACACAAGAGATATATAGAACGACCAAAAAGTCGTTTGAAAACGTATCATTCGGATTTAACAAAGTCATTGTTACATAAGCCCTCGTAGCTTAACTTGTTCACTAAATCAAAATACAAAGATTTTCCGCCCATAACAGTGTAACAAAATAGAAATGCGACAAAATCTTAATGCAAGACAACCATATCAAAACCGACCAATGTATCCATCGCACCTGTGCTTATTGATCCCCTGTGAAAAACATTTGCTTTAAAACGACAACAATATGTTGGTAAATTCATAGGTTTTTGATAAATCAATATTTTAGGACCACAAGATTCCCCAAGTGTAGATAATGCAACAGATGCAGAATATCATATAAATGTAATTACGTGCTCTAAGCTCATGACATCAGAAGCTTGAGACGAGAAAGAATACCAAATTAATGCCTACATGCCGGATGATGGTTTCTAACCCGCAACATCCTTTATTCGACATGGTATACGTTCGTTTGTCTAGTGATAGCTAATCACCCGAACGGGGTTGTCAAACCCAATAGATCTATTAATAACATTCGCGCTCACAATTAACAGTTCATGATAATGGGCTCAGATATGGGTTATCGCTACTTAGGCAACACGAATCTTAAACATGGAAACTTAACCACTTGTGTCCAATTGTAAAGCATTGCATGTCTTTCACCCCAAAAACTTTGTAAAACAAAAGCATGTAAAATGTGGGGCTATGAACTCACCTTGAGTGAGTAATGTCGAGTGTATCACAATTAACGCGCCACGCGAATTGATCAAATGCAACCTAATTAAATTAAGGTCGTGTAAGTACTGAGTAACTTTAGTCTAACAACATTGAATATAATCTAATAATATTGTTACATTGTACATATCGTTCGGGCTATCATAATTTTTAAAGAGTTCATACTTACGTTCGAGGAGTTAGGACACTTTAAATCGTAAATCCAACAACTCGTCGAAACGCCATCCGAAGAGGCCTCATTATGAAACTCCCTAGTAATATAGTACTTTGATAACCACATAATATTCTATATAGCTCAATCACCAACTAATGGTTTTGGAAAAAATTGTGTATAATAAGTTTAAAACGTATATAATTACCGTTTAGTAAAAACTAGGCGGGGCGCCGTAACTTTCGCGTTTTATATTAAAATTCCGATTCTCGCGTATCTTATGTCCCATCATTTCGTATTAAGACGATTAATCAAAATTGACATTTTCAAATTCCGGACCTGCTGGTGAACAGTAAAAATTACTGTTCACATCAGACCCTATGTATATTTTTATCGATTTAATCTTAACAATTCTAGTCCCTGTAGTTCTTGCCTAATGAAAACTAATGTAATTCCGATATGTCACCATATTTTAAGGCTAACAGACCTGCTTCAACATGCTAGTAGAGAAAAGGTATCCTCTCATCAAGGAAATGCTGCAAAAGATGTTGAATTGGAAGCTAGAAGTTGAAGCTGAGAGCACAATGGCATTTGAGCTTCTCAAGTCACAAATAGAAGAATAAAGAAGTGTTTGGATACATCCTCCTGGTGATCAAGATGCTTATACTGAAGAAACTTGCTGATTTGGAGATAAATCACAAGTTTATGGGAGGATTGTTGGGAATTAAGAGCTTCTACAAGGTTATACTGCTGATGGACTTAGTACTGCTATTTAAAGATTTGTGTTGCTACTAAAGATTGAAGAATATAAACTAAGTCGTTAGTACTGCTAGTTGTAATAGTTAGTATTGTTAGTTATAGTTAGTACTGCTAGTTAGTTTATTAGTACTGTTAGTATAAGAAGTTAGTACTGCTTATGTGATATGCATGAGATATATTAGGAATAGATATGCATGATCACTTAACACGGTTTGTAAGCCCATTAGGGTTTCCTTAGTGTATAAAAGGAACCCTATGGCATAATTAGAGATATCAATTTTTCACAGCAAACACATATCAATTTATAGTTAGTTATTTTGTAACCTAGGCAGAATATTTGCAATCAATATATTCAAGTTTAGTATTCATTGTTCTTCTTAGTATTGCAAGTTAGATTTCGCATAACTTGTAGTATTCACAGTCATAGTTTCTCATATAGTTAGTTTGGATTTATCCAAGTTAACTAAGCTTTAACAGGCTAAAGAAGATCTGTTTCATTAGGACTTCACAGTCTGTCTTCCCAGACTTCAATACGGCATATCCGTTCCACCCCATACGGCGTATTGAATGTCTGGACGTTATCAGTCTTTACTTTTTATGCACTTTAAAAGCATTATTGTCAGTTCTGCGAATACGCCATATTCACTAACTTGATACGCCGTATCCACAGACTGACCCGTATTTAGTTTGTTTTAGTTTAGTTTAAATTAACCGTAGGTACCAAGATAGGAATGCACCTGTTTTTCCTATATTTTACGCAGGACCTCGTGAAGGAAATATCGACGAATATTGGTGGAGAATCTGGAAATCTTGAAGTGTTGGAGTCTTGAAACCTCAAGACGGCTGTTCAACACAAAATCCGCTAATAAACTCAACATGGAGAATCTACCGAGCAAATATCAGGGGAGTTTCTCATTCTAATTCTTTTTAAATTCTCGTATTTAATGTTTTATATATACAACGAGGACGTTGTATAATTCAAGTGGGGGGATGGGAATTAGAATGATCACTTGTCTTATTTTTCACAATAAAAAGCTTAAATTATGCTCAAAATTAATTTAATTTTTACCAAGTGTTTTGTGTATATGTGTTATCTCTTTCTAGTAATGCATGTATATAAGATGTAGATGGTCAAAAAGATGCAATAGTTAGTCAAGGAACATGGTATGGCCTTTAGGGATGGTCCTTAGTCAAGTAAGCTAGGTATGGAGCATCATTAAAGAAGTAAGGTGTTCATTTGACCAAGTTGCAAGACTTATCCAAAATTATCATGTATATATTCATATATGTAGTATGAATTTCGGCAAAACAAAGATAGATATGATATATTTATGTAACTTTTATTTATTGGGTATAAAAGTGGGTATTTGTTGAAGCGTAGAAAAGTTTTCGTGGTTCCGGGAGTGCCTAAACGCAATTTATCGCGAAACGTATACACTTAACGTATCCGATAAAAATAAAATGAACAAAGTTAATAATTATTCTCAAAATAATTATATAACCCTTGATTGATGTAAACATTTAATTGTTTGGTGCCCGTTTACATTGATTGTTGATTTTTAGTTCACGCGATTTAACGTATCGATTAAAATTAAAAGCGAATGCGTATGGGAAAAAAAAATATAGTGAATTTAAATAGCATTGCAAATGACCTGAAAATATGGAATGTTACAGTGAAACTACACCAAGATTTGAAGTTTAGTAAGTTAATAAAAAAATATAAAAAAATGAGAAAAATTGCAAGAAAAAATGAGAGAGAAATAAAGTTAGAAGATAATCATTTCGCGAAAGAGCATTACCGAAGGAATTATACGAAGGATCGATTATTCGTTGATACGTAAAAATCAACGATGTAGAGTATTATACGAAGCGGAAGATATCGCCACTTACCTTGTAGAGTATGTAAAGTTTGGGATGATTGGGGAGTTGACCGTTATGGGAACGCCAACTTAGGTTGTTTTTTTGATCTATGATCAAGACATTGTAAATAGTTGTATCTTTGTCATAATAACGGTCGGGAAAATAAGTGTCTAGCAACTTGTACTTTAAGCCTTAATCTATTTGTTTCTTAATTTTTATTCAACAATAATTTACTTCCCTCTCACCTAATGATTAGCCACTGGTTTTACGCGAATCAGGATTCATATGAACACGCATGTCTGTCCTGGCGTTCCGGGTGTGTATGCATGTCTTGTACCTTGTTGGTTTACGAATTTTGGTGAAAGTTAGAAGGTTCCTACCTTATATAATTCTTCATCCTAACCGTTGGTTAAATTCAAATGGGGATGTGGTCGAACACTCATGTCTATCTCGGCATTCCGGGTGTGTATGTGTGCTTCAGCTGCCTTGTTGGAGTGGTACTTATGGTAAAAGATTGTAGAATGATCTAACCGTACGCCTTTCCATACAAAAACCTATATTTACCTTTATAAACTTGTTACTCCTTGGCTTTAGTGGTGGAGATGTGTATCCTTGCCAAGCTTATGATAGAATACTCGTCACGACTGAGCAATTGAGCGAATTAGTTACATGTTACCACATAGATTAGTTGAGTGATTTGAGTGTTTTCATCTTCCTATTTCGTGAGGTGTTTGGTTGTGTACTTGTAATAGATCGAATACGTGCTTTAACATAAAATATCCTTAAGGGATATATTTTTATAAACTTCTAAAGGCTACTTGAGGACAAGTAGGATTCAAGTGGGGGGATATTTGATGACATCAAATAACGTCTATTTTATAGCATCATTTATCCCACGATATTAACCCATTTTGTATAGTTATTGCAAAGAATGTTACTTAATCGTTTATATTTGAGAATTGCAGTAATTATGAAGTAATTGGTGAAACTTAGAAAAAGACGCGCATTCTGGAGCTTAAATGAAGATATTTTGAAGATTACTGTTTTGAAGACCAATACATCGTATCCATCAAGGAAGATACGGCGTACTTCCGTGCCTGCTACTCACCAAAGACCACAAGGAATAAAGATCATATCCGCCGTATCCAGAGGACTCAAATACGCCCGTATTCAAAGATATGGAATCAATATATATATTCTGGAAGATACCAAACGTGTCTCTACTTAAGAAAGCCCCGATAGACGTATCCAATACATGGATTACGCCGTATTAACTGACTTCCAGTCCTTATAAATAGAAAAATCAAAAACGAGTTTTAAGTGTGCTAAATCATATTCTCGTACATAAACACAAATAGTCAATTTTCAAAAGAGAAAAGAGCAGAGGAGTCGGGCAAACGTATTCAATTTCATAGGAGACATCTGTAGTAATTTCCATATGCTTTAGTAATCGTTTTAATTTTTGGTATCATTCGTTAACAATCATTTAGATTACCTTGGCAAATTATTACTCTTGTATTTATTATGACGTTGAAGGTAATACCATTCAGGTTATTTAGCCATTATTATGAAATATCTGAATGTTTTGGTTGATGAAAACTAATTTCACTCAAAGATGAACTAGAGAGAGAAAGTACGAGAGAGAAAGTAAAATGGAAAACAGGGATGTTGATTGTACTATGAGGGAATACAAGAGAACAACATCCTCTCCATGTGTGAAGTGGGTATTTATACTTACATAGTGGACACGGGCCTTGGTTACATGGGCTTCCATGGACCCTGGACTAGTTACCTATGTAAGTGCCAAATATTACTTGACGAGCTATCTTTCGATATCTATGAAGTGACCGAGACTTTTCTAGGAATTTCGTATTCCTAACAATCTCCCCCTAAGGGAGGTCACTTCATGTTACAAAAACTAAAACCTATCATACTATGAAGGTCTTCATTCTTGTGCTCGCAGACTTCTTTCTTTTTCTTATCTTGTGAACATGATGTAGTGATATTTGACTTTAGGCTTGAGCTTGTTCCTTTATCTTTTTGATTTATATGATAGGAATGTGATCTGAAGCATCTTGAGATCATCAACCAAGCGTAATCTCGTCGCTATCTTAATGAATCTTGCCATCTTGTGTAACTTGTGACTTCTGGACCGACATGCTCATACCTTTCTTGATTTGTTGACTTGAAAAGCTTTAATGTTGCATCTTTCTTGAAATTCTTTAACTTTAACACTTCGTCACTTCGAGAAAGACGTTCGGTATCAGAGTGACGGAAACTTCTTTGAAATTCTTTGACTTTAATACTTCGTCACTTCAAGAAAGACGTACGGTATCAGAGTAGCGGAAGTCTTGAAACATGTACTTGAGCTTTCATGATGTCTTTATGTTTTGTCGGTCGGGTATGAGCATTGTGGGGGGGGACTATGGATCTTTATGAGTCAGCTGGGATAAGGAACCTCACCCACATCTTTACATAGCTGCATACATAAACAGTTAGCAATAAAGCAGGGGACGAATATGGCTTTGTCATTCGCCCAAGTTTGGTTGGAGTAACCTTCAAATCCATGAGGATCGACCTGTGATCAGATAGATTCAATTTAAGAAGAATCTTCTTGACAGGATTTCCAGCTGTAGTATTGAATCTTTCTAACACATAAGTATTAGATTCATCGTACTCAGCATGTTCTCATTATCGGAACGTCTCAAAGCAGACAACACGATAAGAGTGAACTAGTGAGTTACTATCTCACCGATTGATATAGAAAATCGATTTGAAAATCAATCGACGTGTCACTTGCTAAAGTGGTTTTGTGACACATCGAGAGTTTTAAGCAATTCAAAATTCTTTAACCGTTGATCCATAACCTGGAACAAGTTTGATTCATAAAGAATCGCACCATTGTTGCTTTCCAGTTGTCACAAGCTTGATTCATAAGAAATCGCACAAGTCACCTACCATGAGCTTTGTTGATGTTGGCTCAGCAGGATTTTCATTTTTTTTCTTTTGTGAATACCGAAGTATCTCACTCGGATGTTCTGCAAATCACAAGGATCTTGCGTAGGACTGTAATGATCATAATCTTAATATTCACATTTGTGAAATAATAAATCTAGCTAAATTATGACAGGTGTCCTAATGAGATTAAATGTATGATATCTTTTGGCTTTGAATCATTAGTGCACTTATTAATTTTAGTGTCAGAGGCTGGAGCTGTGTGTTACCTTTTCAATATCAACAATCTCGGAGTGAGAAAGTCAATTGAAATGAGTGTAATCTCCGTGAGTTTTGAATCAAAGTCTTTCACGACTGTGAGTGGCTAGGTGGGGTTTGTGCATGCTCACTGGGTCCTTGACTGTCTTAAATGTAACAAACCAATAAGTATTTCTGACAGGCATATGTATTGACCGGTTTGCCTACAGTGTATGGAGGGCTTCTTTCTTTTCACCCTTTATCCTTACATTTTTTTTCTTCATCTCACAACCCCTTCAACTGCTTACCCGAGATTAATAACTGGGCACCTTGATGAGGTTTGTTACAGTGGATAGCTCCATCTCAGTCGGCATTATTCCCTTTTCTCACTTTTTCTCCTTTTATCATACCTAAGGACTTCTACACTAACTAGTGGATATCCCTGGGTAGATCCCTCCGGTTTGGTGGTATCTTGGGATTTGAATACCTATACCTACACTTATAAACTCCATAAATTTAAGTACTATGGTCCGGGTCTTTTAGGGTGTTCCATCACCTTTACAAACCAAAATCATTGAAAAAATTCATCAAGTGTTTGAATAAATATCAAAGTTTACATTTGAATGTTTTTAAATCATCATAAAAATCTCCCCATTAACATGTGCATCGTAATCGCTAGTACTTGCTAAGTGTGAGTGATCGAGAGTCCATTTTATTTGATTATTATGTCAATATACACATTAAAAGTCAGGTTAATCAACATTTCTTCCCCTTATCCAAAATGTTATCCTTGATATTTTGGATACCCAATTGGATTAAACCGTTCGGGGACAAAATGATGTATTTAGCAAAATAGAACATATTATTGCACCCCTCAACTTTTGAGGTTTATAAGTTGATGACGAGTATACAACTTTCATTTGAAAGATTTGAATTTACTAAGAAATTTCTTGTAAAAATTTGTACTAGAGCACATATTATTTTTCACAAAAAAATCTACAATAGTTATTAAAATATTTAAAAGGTAAGTTATTTCACGAGATTGTCCTCTATAAGATGAGAAACAAATATGATAATCATATGGTCCTTTGAGAGCCGTAGGTCTCCTTCGTACAATTCTCCCACCAACGAACTTTACCTAGCTCCTATTTAACTTCTTTCTTTCAACGAGGTTGTCAAATCTGATCGTTCTCTGTCATGCACTCTCAGCGTTGCTTAAACTTTCTTTCATGTTAGAAAGTCTTTGCATCAACTTCGAGGATAGAACAAATTCAGATTCATATGTAATTGAGCTTGTGGTGGTTGGTGTTGTGTTGTCTTTGCTTTCCCCTAAAACCACCAATCTCTTTCTGAGTTTGTTAAGAACTTTCTTGCAAGCCGCATCAAGCAGTCTTGATGTATAAAACCCAGATATCCGAAGTACACAAATAACTCAAAACCGCAACACCAAAGTCAATTAAGTCCCGGATGTCCGTATTTCTCCTTACATGATAGTGATGATATAAATTGTAACACCAAAGTCAACTAAGTCCCAGATGTCACAAGTATTCCCTCTAAGTAGTTGAAATGATAACACCTAAGTCAACTAAGTCCCAAATGTAGACATTTCTTCCTGCAGGATACTGACTATTTAAAGGAATCATCATACCTATGTGTACCTCTTTTATCAAATGTTACTACTCCTTTTAAGGAAAAGACTTAGTGATTGATACCGGTTCGGCAGACACCAATTGATCTCAGAAAGGAATCTCTTCTCCCGTTTTAAATAATTATACTACTAACACTTTTCCATGGCTTAATGACGAGATGTCTCTTCCACCATGTGATGAAATAGTGTTAACGATAGATTCAACATAACCTAAATCAAGAAGTACCTCAAAAGGACAAAGAAGCTAACTCAAAGAAGGCCAATGACACTATAAAAGTATACACTACTCCTTTCCCCTTGGGGGGGGCCGGGTTTCGCACGTCGGAATCAGCAATACCTTATAAGCATACATATTCGAGAATCGGTGTTTGAAGTTTTATAAGCTTAAAGTCTATCCGTGAGAAATCAACTTTAAGGCATAAATACTATGGTAAGTATTTCCAAGCATTCATAAGTCCTCTTTACAAACTATGAGGTGTTGGACAATACTTGATCGTCTGTAGTTAATGCCTGATTCACTAAGTCTTTAAGTCCATAGAAGATTTATACAAATGACATATTAAAGCATTGAAGTTAATATAAATTTAACTCCCTTTTGAAATAGTTATCCGTCTTATCAAAAACTTTATCCATTATTCATGAATTATTATGAATGCCATTTTACAAGATTGTTTGATGACAGATTTTCCCGCTCAATATGACCGTTTTCTAATTTAAAGAGTGTTGTCATTGTTTGAGTGGTCGAATTGTCTTTTTAAAAATCTTTTTATGATACGAAACACTGATTCAATATGAAGACAACTTTTTACCAAAAAACAAGATTTATCTTATTTTAACACATAAGTGCACTGACACGTATACCCATGCAAACATAGAAAGCACGGGTTGTGATGCAAAGTAATCACAAGCCGTTGCATGGTCATAAAGTAGACCATGCCCGAGAATAAATTCCCGTTGAGAGGTCAAGTTTTCTTTTTGAAATACTTGCCTTTAAGATGATGAACGGGTTACTTATATGAAATAATGCAAGCCATATGTCATGTTTTAAACCACATTCGGAACTTTTGCCGAACTTTATTTATGGGTTTTTTCCACATCGTTGTCTTTATTGAAAGATATTTCTATGGACTTAAATATTATCGTTTGCAAAGGACATGCCAGAAAAACTTCTTTTTGTATTTTTCTCATTTTTTAATTTTGTATTTTGTTTTTATAAAGGTTTTATAAAATGAAAATCTTTTTGGTTTTTCTGATTTTATATTTTTCTCTTTTGTTTTTATAAAATTTTATAAAAATAAAAATAAAAAATCTTTTTGTGTTTTTATGATTTTAAGTATTTACTTAGGATACAAGAAGATTTCTCTTCTTTTGAAGATAAAGCGCACTGAAGCGTACACTCTTCTTTTCTTTGAGGAGCGGGGCCTGAAGTGTTGTCTACAGACACCATTATCATGAAGCACGGGTGTTGATCTGAAGTAATCAACAGCCATTGTCCTTGTTCATCATACATAAATTCCTGGAACCCTTGGTTTCTGATATATCACTTTTTTCAGCAAACAAACTCCGAGTCTTTCCTTTTCAGGATTGCAAAATGTACCTGCACTTAAGTTAAGAGTACCTGCACTGACATTGAGAGTTTGATCGCATTTATAAGGGTTAGTGATATAATTTGAACCATTTGGGAGTCTCAATCACTTGTTTGTGCTAGATGTGAATGTCTTTCCAAGTTGGCACCCTCTTAAGGCCAGCAGTGTTTAAATTCTACCCGTCGAGAATCCACCTAAGAGTGAGATCTAGGTGTGTTAGTTTCTAATGATCTTAATACTTCATAAATCCTAAGAAAAAATATGTGTCCTTTGTAGATCTGCCTTATAGGTTTCTAAGTATGACTCTTCTATTCTATAGGTTTGTTACTGTTTCTAGTCTTATTGAATTGAGTCTTTGCACGAGAATTCACTTCTTTTAAGAATTTTGTTATACAAGCATCATGATTTGCATTAAAGACACACTTATGACATGTAGAACAAACAAAGTATTTTGAATCTGAGAAAGAACTAGAATTCATAAAGTGATCTGCTTTGGGCACAACCGTTATCGTTACCCAACTACTCTTAGATGCAGTCAAACTCCCAGTTGAGTGATTAGTGCTCCTAGGTTTTGGTTTGCTACCATCAACAGTGTTTTGTGGACAAGAAGTATGCATCACACTAGATTTTGAGTTCCTATTTCTTTCTTGTGTCTTTTTCCTAGCTTCTTCTAGATAGTAATTGTGAACCATGTCATTTGAACTAAATCTTGACATGTTCTTAGAACTATTCCTAGATGAGCTAGATGCAATCATATGATCAGGTTTTGCAAAAGCAGATTCTCTTCTCTTAGGCAAATAATGTTGAGTGACTGGTTTTGACAAATCTTTTTCCACATCAACTTGGAAGGCAAACCGTGGTTTTGAAATTTTAGGTCTTTCAGATTTAAACGTATTCGGTTGTCTAACAACTGATTGGTTTCTGAGTGGTTGTAAAACCATTTTCCCGAAGACTGATGTTTTTGCAATAGTATCTACACTATTTCCATTTGAATTTCTTAATTCATTTTTTAAAGCAACAATTGCAAAAACCTTTTCATAAATCTGAACTTTCAAATTAGCATTTTATGTAATCAAAGAAGTTGTTTGTTCTATAGTCTTAGCTCTTGTTAGTTTAATAGAATCATACAGATCTTTGTAATGCTTTTTCAAAGTCTCGTTTTCCTTATTTAAATGCTCATTATTTGTAAGTAATTTAGCCACACTGTGTTCTAATTCGATGTTAATTGTTTCAATTTCATCTATGTCATGTTTAATCTTGGCTTTATTACTTGTTTCATTCAAAATTTGACCATGTTGCCCCGATTTTAAAGCATGATTTTGATATTTAAGTTCAAGAGCAATACAATGTGCTTCTATTCTTGAAAAATCTTTTTGAAATTGGGCAACTGTCTTTTTGAGAAAAATATTTTCAGACTCGAGAGTTTGGTTTGAAAATTCAGTTGTCTTGTTATCAGGTGATGAATTAAGCAAATGACTTTTAACTTGACATTTTTCAGTATACTGGTCAACCCTACCTTCATTAATAATTTCAGGTTGCTCAGTATGTTGTTGTCCTGTTTGCAAAGAGTTATACCTTTCAACAGTTAAATTGTACCATTAGCCATTGGCTATTCGTCATATTTGGGTATGATATCTAGATCATCAGCCATTTGTATCATCCTTTGACCTACTGTTGTCATCTTGCACTTCTGATTCTGTTCCACTGCTTTCTGTGACAACTAAATCAGCATCTACTGCTTTACCTGTATCAATCTTACTCTCTTGTGTCTGCATCTGTCGTTTATTCACCCTTCTATCATATTGTCTTTGATGATGTGTTCTTTTAGCAACAGACTTCTTAACATTACCCATGTGTTGAAGTAATGTGTCTCTGAATTGTTTAACTTTGATTCTAGTGTATTCAGCAAAATACTTTTCTGTCATTTAACTATCATAATCCAAGGAAAATTATGAATTGATAAGTTTCTGAAACTGTCTGTTTACCACCCAAAAGGCTGCCATAGATCCATCTTCTTGAAAATCGTCTTTGTCAAGTTGCTTTTGTAGTTGATCGACATTGAGGAACATCTTCGATAATCCATTTCTAGCCTCGTTGGGACATAACGACCCGGGAACACTCTATACTGCTTCCGGTTTTCTTGATCTCGCGGTTTCTGATCCCTTGTTGTGTATTTATAGATGTCTATGTTTATTTATTTATAATAAGGTGTAAGAACGCGTGAATCAATCACCCGCACTTGACCTTAAGTGTAGGGGAGACCCACCTTTTACATGTCAAATAAGCGTAGAGTCAGGCTCGTGACTCGAACAAAAACAAGCGCTTATTGGGAGGCAACCCAATATTTTATTTTCTTGCATTTTAGGCGTGTCTTGTATGTCTTGTGTGTTTGTTTTGAGTCATATGATTGTGTTAATCAATTTTTTTGTTTTTGCAGAAATTTACAAGAAATAACTAATGGGAACTTGCGTACAGGGTTTTTTCAAGAAAAGGAAAAAAAATTCTTTACAGAGCCAGGAGATGGCGTCAGGATTAATCCTGACGGCGTCGCCAGGCCTGCTACAGGAAACCACAATTAAATTGACACATTAATCCTATCCTTTATTTGTTTGTATTTTTCCTAAAAACCTGCTGGAAACCACAATTAAATTGACACATTCATCCTATCCTTTATTTTATTTAATTTTTGAGAAATTAATCTTATATAATTTTTGAAATTTGTATTTTTCCTAAAAACCTGCTGGAAACCACAATTAAATTGACACATTCATCCTATCCTTTATTTGTTTTCGTAGAGTCTAAACCTAGTTAATAAGGTTGTATTTATCATTCACCCGTCAATTTTACGCTTGGTATACATGTTTTTGTCTTTGATTTACATGTTATATTTGATGAGAAGAAGCTTGGAAGTTCTTAGGAAGTTTCATATGACGATTCTTGGAGGACAATTTAACCAGTTATCATATGTTTCTTCTCCATTATTGAGCAAACTAGGGGAGTAATAATTTCTTTTACTTGTTTTCTTTTCCCTTCATTCGTTTATACGGATACTTCTAAAGAACATTAGGGACAATGTTCAACTTAAGTGTAGGGGAAAATAAGCATTAAAAACTATTTCTTCAATTGCCATTTGCTTGTTCCTTAAAATAATGGGTAATATATCGAAACATAGCATAGACGGTAATTTTAACCTAAATTAAAAAAATTTTATGACACATACGGACAAAAACCGAGTATTAATAGCGTCTCATGGATAGGAAATTATATGACTAGCACAAAAACCTTCAAAATTCCACCCAAAAAATGTGAGGTTCGCCTTTAGATCTATAGGAATTCGGGTATCCATTTTTGATACCCAAGATAATTTATACCTTTAGCTTGTTTTACTTAAGGTTCGAATGCAGTCATGTGTGTCTATTCCGTCGTTATGGATGTGCACGTAAGGTCTTTGTTGCCTTTCCTAGAACATTGGTATCGGTATCAAATTATACGAGTGTACCGGTAGTATATTAAATTCTAGAACTTGTTTTTGTGATGCATCCCAAGACCTCATAGTAAGTATTAGGATTTTCTAGAAAAGAGGCACTAGGATTAACCTATGTTTTAAACCTATAATTGTTATGATGGTCACCTCAATCATATAACTATCCCACACCCTTTCTATGCACTCATTTGTAGTGCAGGATACCCATAGTACAACCCTCCGAGCCTATCCTTTTTCATGGTTCTTGTAATTTTCTGGTTAAGCCAGACTATTAATGAAGAGCATTGTTACCATTGAACCAATTGTTACACCCAAATCGCCTTAGCCTACCTTGTTTGTGTTATCCCACTAACTTAATCCATTACACAACTAATAAGCACTACCAATAAGCCATAAGACATGAAATAATCATAGAAAGAAAGAAAGAAAAGTAGAGAGAGAAACAAAGAGAGAAAGATTAGATTGGAAGGAAACACATACAAATATAACCAACACCTTCTCCATGTGTGGAGAGGGTCCTATTTATACCCTTAGCCTACTAGATGGCGTATAGGCTTTCTACTTGGGCCGGGCTTGGCTTATCTTGGGCTTTGAGCCCAAAACATAGACAATATTAGCTTAAAGTCCAAGCTCGTTAATCTCGACTAGCCTATTACGTAACAACACTAATTACGACTAAGACGACCGATAACATTCTTGTTCGACTTATATAAAAAATAAGGCTAACAATCTCCCCCAATGTTGAGGTCTTCTTTGATCTCCCCAACATTGACGTTCTTGATGGAGGTTATCTTGATTTGACTTTATCTTCCCCAATGTTGAAGATATGACATTTGAGCTTTACCTTCTTTAGTCTTGTCTTTGTCTTTTCTTGTTTGTAATGGATTTGTTCATTCATGCTTTAGACGATCGATGACATTCTTTTGGTGTCATTTATGTGATTATGATCTTGAGCCTTCATCTTTTGACTTTGAGTTCTTGAGATCTTTCATCTTGCATCATCTCCTTGACTTAAGTCATCTTGATTTGACTTTCTTGATCATCTTGTGATCTTGACCGACATACTCATACTTATTGCATTCTTGTTTGACTTATATGAACATAAGGCTAACAATTTCCCAAAAATACGATTCTTGATTTAACTTTGAAGATATTTGAGGTAGTTTAGGATCAACACTCTTGATGCTAACTGATTGGCTTTTAGAGCCCGAGTACGAGTATGTGGTAATAAATCCGACTTCGCTGGTACATGGTTGCAAAACCGACGTTTAAATCTACATTTAAAAGGCTAGTGATAAACAACAGATACAGACGGAAGTGTCTTTGTCACTTCGTCGAATACGGTTGCAATAACCACAGTTCCCCGTTAATCAGTATAAATACTGCTTGTGATCAGATAGAATTCATATAAATCTTCTTGACAAGGTTTCGCAGCTGTACTAGCCATTCTCGTTACCAGAGCGTCTCAAAGCAGACAACACTGTAAGAATGAATCAGATAGTTATTATCTTTCTGATTAAGTCATCAATTCATTTACTAGACCAAATCAATATCCAATTAGCACAAGCTTGATTCATATAGAATCTTGCAAGTCACCTACCGTAAAGCTGTTTGAGGTTGACTCTAGAAGGATTTCCATTAGTCATTATGAATACTAGAGAGTATCACTCTGAATGTTCTGGCAAGATCTCAAGGATAATGCGTAGGACTCTTTGATACCAAATGTTATATTGATGAATAACAATTTGTATTTTTACATTGTGTCCTAATGAGATTTATTTTTGATCTCTCTTGGCTCTGACTCGAATTTGTGCACTTTGGTTTTAGTAATTGGGAGGCTGGATTGACTGGACTCTATTTTTAAAATCAATCAATTCAGAGTGAGATGTCATTAGATTCGTG
Organism: Tanacetum coccineum; assembly: GCA_026074375.1. NCBI lineage: Eukaryota > Viridiplantae > Streptophyta > Magnoliopsida > Asterales > Asteraceae > Tanacetum > Tanacetum coccineum. The sequence continues at coordinate 2,367 of BQNB010059783.1, read as the reverse complement.
TGTATCTCGTGACAAAATGAGACAGAATCTGTTAAAGAGAAACTTGATATGGCTGGGAAGGGTTGTGCCATTGACATCAACTGGGTTTATGGTATGGACCCGGTTTCTGCCTAAAGTTGTGTGGAAGGGCTTCTTTCATTTGACCCTTTTATTCCCATACTTTTCTGTTTTTCATTCTAGCTACCCGACTGCAAATGCTTACTAAGACGTCTTCACCTTAAACAACTTGTTGTAAATTGTTCAGTGTTAGCTCAAGACTAGTCGGTCATTATTTAACAATGCGGTGTATTGATCTGTCAGTGTGTAAGGCTAGAGTCGCCCATCAGAGATTGTCAGCTGACATTAAGCGAGAAGTGCTGGTAATTTCGCTAACTGTGTAATGGGGTTGGTCTCTCTTGGGTAGGAGCTCCCGTCCGCGGGTTCTAGATTGGATCATAGGACTTATACTAACCATAACACCTTCATGACTTTTATCGAACATGTGAGATTTATTGGTTGTTCGGGTATATAGATCAAACCATAAACTATGGATACAAGGAGAGATCAAACCATAAAACCTTTGATACAGACATTTTGAAATTCTCCCCCTACACATGTGCACCGAGATTCGAAATTGTTCTACACATGAAGGAAAGAGTTGCACTTAGAGTCTTAAAGATCACATTCTTATATATCACATTTTAATCACATTTTCTTCCCTTATTTAAAATAATAAATCTTTTAGTATTTGAAATACCAATTGATTAAAATTTATGACATGAAAAATTTCATGGGGAGAAAAATTATACCATAATATTGCATGAATTCATTTTTCTAATAGCTCCCCTTCAACACAGTTTGCGGGATACCACTAATTTTTAAAACTTGAAATTATAAGAAAAAATGATATGTCACCACAAATATGTTAAAGACGGAGTGAGATGCCTTAGTGAACAATGTATATTATTAATTGACATTATAATTTCTACATTTTAATTTTAAGAATGTTTTTGGATACATAAAACTGACATTTATGAGATGTACCCAAAAGACATTAAAAGGCTTTGGTTTTAAAGAAAGCTTCCCCTCAGAAATTGATTCACTTGTTACGTTGACATTGTTGAGCATTCTTTTTACCAATTGTACCACTTATAAACATTGAATATTATACCAATTGTTAAATATATTGAGGAAGGGAGTGTTGAACACACAATTTTAAAAAAAAACCACTTATGATGGAAAGATACCAAAATTTATATTGTAAACAATTTAACATTGAAAGTTCTTTTTGAAAAATTATGTTCAACGGTTTTTAAAACACATGATAGAAGACTTCTCTTCTATTTTTAGAGTAAGCGCACTGAAACTTACACTTCCCTATTACATTCGGGTCCGAGGTATGCACTGAAATGTACATAAGTCATAAAGAAAATTCAGAAATGACATGTTTTGAAACGTTTGAACTCTTGCTCGAACTTCATTTACACACCCGTGTCAATGTTAATCGACATTTATAGGTACGTAAATGTTATCGATTCCAAGAGACACGTCGAGAATATTATTTTTGGTATTTTTAAAATTTTCTGATTTTATATTTTGTTTTTCTAGATTTTATATTTTTGTATTTTCTTTTTCAAAAATATTTATAAATCAAAATAAAGAGAAAAATCAAAATATTTACAAATTCGATGTTTGATAGATCAAGCAGATTCGTTTGCCAGAACCTCCAGTTCTTCTGGAGTCAAACATCTCATACCGAGTCGTTTGACGAGATACTTAAACATATATTCGGGTAAGGATTTAGTAAACAGGCCAGCTAACTGGTATTCAGTTCCGATAAAGAATAGTTCAACTATACCCTTTTTAACCTGTTCCTTTATGAAGTGATATCTGACATCAATGTGCTTGGTACGTGAATGCTGGACTGGATTGCACAAGATGGCTATGACTGCCTTTAAATCACAATACATAGGTATTTTGTCAAAGTGGAAGCCATAATCTGTGAGCTGAGTTCTCAACCATAGAACTTGAGCGTAGCACGTAGATAAAAACACATACTCGGATTCTGTTGAAGACATGGAAGTGCAGTCCCGCTTCTTTGACGACCGGCTGACTAGCTTATCACCACCTAGAAATTGTATACCACCAGATGTGCTTTTATGTGTATCGAGACAACCTACATGATCTTAATCTGAAAAAGCAGTTAGATTAAAGCCAGTGTCATTTGGATAACAGAGTCCTATGTTAATGGTATTCTTAAGGTACCAAAAGATCCGTTAAACCACCTTGAGGTGCTTTTCAGTTGGTCTCGCTTGATAACGAGCACAATAACATGTTGCATGTACAATATCCGGTCTAGTTGCTGTTAAGTACATGAGTGCTCTGGCA